>CAKNWU010189147.1:0-10396 GCA_932072015.1 Andricus quercustozae | reverse complement strand
TTTTTCATTATTTTTTTTGTGGTTAAAACCAGAAACATTGGTCAAAAATTTGAATTTTCGATTTTAAAGAAAATTCAAAAAGTTGTTATGATAATCTTGTTGGTCTTTGAAAAAGGACAAAAAGCAACGTTTTTCTTCTTTTTACTTTTTGTATATAGTGCGTTTGTTCGCCTTTCATTATCTCGTATGTTACCCCAGAGGGCATAAAATTTTGCGACATATTTACGACATCGTTACGACCTCTTTACGACATCCTATGTCCATGTGAATATGTAACGATGTCGAAAGACGTCGTGAAATTTGGTGCCCACTGAGACCGCAGTCGGTAAAGTCGGATCCTGTAAAATGTAAAAAATCTAAATTCAACGACTCCAACAAACTTTTTACAATCTACCTGCTAATTTTAAAACATCACCACCTTTTTTTACAATAATTTCATTATGTACCATATTCATTCACATTTATTTGCCACATTTGCAATTTTGAATTTTATTTTTGAGCTCCGCGCGCAACATACTGTTTACGCGATTATGGATACGCTTGAAGTCACCTTCACCCCACGTTGTCGATAGGTATTATTTTATTTTTTTTATTTTTAATGTTGCAAGAAAAACTTTTGCAATCACTCCGTGACCTTCTAACGCCAAATTTCACGTAGAATCCGAATTTGAACAAGTTAAATGTTCATCTACTTTTTTTAATAAGTTTTTCTTGCATGATACGGAGATGATACGATGTGGATACTATAAGAATACGCTGTAGCGTATCCGTTCCGTTCATTCGGTCCGCTAGGTTTAGTTGGAAAAAAGCGGAATTAACATGCAAAATATAGCTATATACCAAGTTTTATGTATTTTTAACAACAGGATAAATTAGATGTGCAGCTGCGCCTGGTATATGAGAATTAAAATTTTTTCAAATTATGCTTTTTTCAAAAATTGTTACGTCGTAACACCCTTGTAAATATTAAATAAGTAATTTTCTTCCTCCTGTGAGCGCATTGAATATGTGACTGTACGTGTTTGTGTACGATCCATGTATGAAGAAGGAAGTTGGGCCCAAAATTCCTCCATGATGGCAGCACCTTACGGTGCTGCCGGAAAATCTGGGAGGACTAACGCGTCCTCCGGGAAGTGAGGCAGTAGAGCACGAGAGAAAAACGCGTGCGGAGCTCCCTCGCTTTTCTTCATCCTACTGGGTTGCATCGCATGCCTTACGAAAATAGAACTAAAACAGCCTTCACTGGCAAAGGTTCCAGGTGAATCTACCTTTTTAAACCAGCCGTATGAGTGTATGCCTCCATTTCCCTTATGTGAAAGGTGTGAAAGTGTGTTCGCCATTCGAACCTTTCGTTGTCATTGTGTAAAGCTCTGTGTTTTATTTTCCTTAAATAAAAAGCTTTTTTTTGCCTTCTCAGGCTTATTTCCTTCAAATCGGAGTACATAATTTAATCCTAAATTAAACTTTCAGTCGTATTTCAGGCCGTCAAAGCGAAACAAAGCTTTCGCAGGGAAATTTCAGCTCAACTGCCAAGCCACCTAGGGCAATGCTAGTATCACAATCGTTCATGGTGCCTCCTGTGAGGTTTGCATCGCCTCACACAATAAAGAGTGACGTCACACGCGTGCGAGTTTAAGTATCCATGAGTGTAACAAAAACAATAGTGTGCGACATTTCAGAGCGAATTCGGACGCGCCTCAAAAATCAGCAACAGCTCGTTGCATTGCTCCTGCTCTTCGAGCGTACCATGGCACCCATCCAACCTGAAGGATAATCGCAGCTTCTCACACATCCACCAACATTCATTTTGCTTCACCGACGTCGCTTCCATCTCAGGACGCATCGCCACCCGGTCGGCCGCCGCATCAAGCAAAACAACGTTGGATGTTACTCAGATAAGTATTTCTCTCTGATTCACAGTCGCGTTCTATCTTTCCCATTTTTATCAACATTAATTTTTTATCGTAAATTACATAAATAGTTCGTTATTTAAATCTAAATAATATTCAACTATACTACTATTATAATTTTCAAACGGTTATTTCGCTGAGTCACTCAGCTCGCTGATTCTTGGGTCACTCTTGCGACAATCGATCTCTTTGGTTTTAGTTCCCTATCGATAGCGACATAGCGTGTTTCACGACACGCCAACACTCCTTTGTGATATCCAGGAGTTTAGGTTAGCTTTGTAATCTGAGATTTTCATGGTTTCACATTTTGATATTTCTTTATATTTTGCGGTTACTATTAGGGATAACCTAATTAATTTGTTCATTTAATAACTTGAATTAATATCATTGAATTAAATTGATAAAGTTATATTTTTATTAAATATAATTGGTTGCGTACCTGAGAATTAAATTCAATACTTAGGTTATTAAAAAATGTCAACTAGTGTATTTAGTTTATTCAAATAGTTAACCTTTCTATAAGTTACAGTTAATTCAACTTAAATTATTAACTTGATTTTAGAAACTATTCATAATGGCTGAAGAGCCAGAGCGTATTACACATTGGGTGCAAAAGGCAAAGGCTTTTGAGAAACGAATTGAATCTGTTAAGATTTATCTAGATGGTGACTCGCCGAACCCTGTCAACGCACAGTTGCGCTCAACTAACCTTACTTCGTTATTCAAAGACTATACTAGATACAATGACAAACTAACATGATTGCAAGCAGAAAATCTCCAACTTGACGTTTTCCCTGACATAGAGTAAAAGTACTATGATATTCTTGACGTTTACTCAACAGTACCACTTACCTAAACTTCCAGAACTAAAAGTCCCCACTTTCAACGGTGATCATTAGGAATGGGTCGTTTAGAAACATAGTTACGTAGCTCTTGTTTATGAGCGTCCTAACACAAGTAATTATGTGAAACATTCCCTGTTGGTAAAAGCTCTCTCTGGTGGTATGATCGTTTGGAAGGGAACAAACTTCTAACGGTCGATGAGTTGTTTAGTTTTGTCCAAGACACTATCTTTAGACTCCACCAATTAGGCAAACTTCCCTCAAGCAGTTGTCCTTCCAAGAAGTGAAACGGCGATAAAATTAATACTTCTCTAGGCAAGATATCTAAAATCGACACCCGTTCGTTTGCCAGTACGGTATCAGATTCCACTAACTCATCCATGATGTGCGCCAAAGGCAACGAGGGACATCGTCTTTTCAAATGTCCTACATTTGGTGAAATCAAGGTACAAGAGCGATGGGATTTTGTGAAGAAGGCGAAACTCTGTCGTAATTGTCTTCGTGTACATCCCTTCCCTTGTAAAAGTGAGAAATGTTGCAAGACGTGCAGAAAGGATAACCATATCTTACACCATGCCGAAAAGAAGTCCAGCAACAAAATCTCTAAAATTAACAATCCTCAAAATGGAAATAAAGCCAAGGATTCCACTTCCTTCACTTCAAAACCAAGACTAACACGCCAGTTATTCAAATCTAATAACTTTTCATCCGACTCCCTGTTGATGACCACAGCGGTCGTGAAATTACATTATAATCGAGGAAACTGTACCATGGTTGGCGTATTACTAGATTCTTGCTCAGCGGTCAACTTGATTACTGAAGAGTTTGCTAAAAGATTAATTTTATCTAGAAAATCTTGTACAATTAATATTGGAACAGTTGACGGTATCAGCACTGTTTCAAACTATTTTGTTAAAGCTAGCTTTCAATCTGTTCAAAATAATTTCAGGCGTGAATTAACCTTTTTAATAGTTCCAAAAATAGCTGAATATGTACCAAATATGTGCTTAGACCAGTTGATGCCTTAATCGCAGCAGGAACTACCCTGTCTGCATTGTCCGTAGGGCAGATCAGGCTTGATGACAACGAGTCTCGAATTTTGCTTCAAAAAACTAAATTAGATTGGATAGTTGCCGGGGGTTCTGATTTTCTTATATCGTCATTCAAAACTTCTTGTAATGTGATCATGAGCCTTCAAAATCTCTCGACGATCTGGCTCGCAAACGGCATTATGTGGAGAACACTCAGCGTGATAATTCCGGCAGATATATTTTTCGTCTTCTGTTTCAAGATAATAAATTCGAATTGGTTTAATCACGTAGACAGGCATTATAGCGTTTTTATTCTCTCGAGAGGAAGTTCGAACCCAATCCTTCATTCAAGGCTCAGTACAGTAAATCTATGGAGGAATACACTACTTTAGGTCGTATGCCCCTCTGTGAAGGGGACACAGACGATGGTTACTATATCCCTCACCACACTGCATTTGAAGAATCCAGTGAAACCACGAAGTGTAGGCCAGTCTTCGATGCGTCAGCTAAAACTTCCACGGGAATTTCCCTTAATGACGTACTCATGCCTGGTCCTACTCTTCAAGATACTATTAACAAACAAATTTTACGTTTTAAAACGCATAATTGAATTGTAACAGCTGACATCGAGAAAATGTACAGGCAGATTCTCGTTTATCCCGATGACAGGGAATGACACAAAGCTTTCTGGTATCATCGAGAAAAAATTCGCACTTTTGTTTCAAGACCGTGACTTTTGGCATTTCATGTGCTCCTTGTCTCGCTATCCGTAACCTTCACCAGCTTGCTCATGACGAAGCAGCAGACTTCCCTCGTGCTAGTAAGCTTTTCGTCCGCGACTTTTATGTAGATGATTTCATCTATGGTGCTGATTCGATTGAAGAGGTTCTCAGAATGGGTGATGAAATGATTGAGCTTCTGAGTCATGGTGGAGTTGTGAATAGTTCTATCCACAAATCCCTTGGCATCGTTTGAAATTCAGAACAAGACATGTCCGTTCGGAAGACAACCCAGCTCACTCTCTCTCGAGAGGAAAACTACCATCCGAGTTAATGAAAAGCTCACTTTAGGCTTCTGGTCCTAGCTAATTAGCTCTTCCTGAGGAAGAGAGGCCTCTGTCCATCGGGTCTTCATTGAATAAGGTTCCTGGATTGAAGAGAGGCATTTGTCTTCCAAAATATGCGTCGTTCAGTGACATTTATTTACGCTTTTTCAACTATCAACCAATTGTTAGGGTTCTAGCTTATTCTTGTCGTTGCAAAAGGTTAAAAATGGAAGGAAAGACTATAAAATTGTTTCCGGAGATTACTGATAGCAAAGAAAGTATAAAGAAGATATTGGAATTAGTTCCTCTATCACTCTGTACACAAATCAGAGACACTGAGCTTTGTGTTATCAGTATGATCCAATGTGAACACGTCAATAAAGAAATAAAACTTCTTCAGACTGCTCAGGAGCATCCTCCCGGCACAACCACTGCTCCGTATAGGAGAAACACTATGTTGGATGAAATCACTCCGTTTGTCGATAAACAGGGGTTGTTCATAGTAGCTGGTCGTTTGAAGAAAGCAAAACTAATTTACAATCAAAAACACCCTCTTGTACTTCCAAGTAAACATCATGTGTCGGACCGCATTATTCGTAATGTACATGAGAGGAATCTTCATTGTGTCATTCAAACAACTCTATACGATATTCGTGAGCGTTTCTGGATTCACAATAGAAAAAATCAAGTTCGAAGTGTAATCCACAATTGTGTCGAATATATTCGTCAGAAACCCCAAATTCTGCATGCTGAAGTGGCTGATTTAACAGAGCCTCGAGTAAATCAATCTCCAGTTTTTTGCTATACTGGTGTCGATTCCTTGTATCCTATTCTTATCAAAGAGAAAAATATCGTACGTAGAGTTTTCTTAAAACTTACGGTTGTATGTTCGTGTGTATGACTTCAAAGACTGTGCATATTGAGCTCGCAACCGATCTCTCTAGTGAAGGCTTCTTAGCTGCTTTGCGTCGATTCATTGACCGTAGAGGTATTCCTGAAAACATCTATTCCGAAAATGGCACCAATTTTGTGGGATCCAATCGAGAACTTCTTGAGATCTACAAGCTGTTTGATACTCCAGAGTTCAACCAAGCTATTGGAGACCACGATATTTCTAAAAGGATTCAATGGCATTTTAATCCACCTCGTTCCCCTCATTTCGGTGGCATTTGGGAAGCTGCTGTGAAAAGTTTTAATTATCATCTTAAGCGTATTTTGATGGATCAAAAGCTCATCTATGAGCAACTCAATACTCTTTTAATTGAAATTGAAGCCATCTTGAACTCTTATTGGTGGACTTAAAACCTGGATCTTTAGTCGTTTTGATGGAGGATAATCTTTGATGCGCACGAATGCCACTGGGGGTGATCCTTGAGGTGTATCCTGGGAGCGACGGCATCGGTCATGTCGCCTTAGTGAAGACTGTGAACGGCGTTTACAAACGCAATATCACTCGTCTCTACATGTTGCCTGCTACATGATTGACTAGTACCAAAAACTTTACTGCCTGATGAGTTTATTAGGTTTAAGTTGTTCATTGGTTACTCGAAAATATATTTATCTAGTTTAACTGCAGTCCATTTTACCTAATAGTAATCATATTCTAGTTTCATTGTTACTCACGTTTGTTTGCTTGTAAATTGTTACTCATAGTGTTGTTCTCTAAATAAGATTTCCAATTTAATCATGTGTTTAAGTACTACTCCAGTTTATTCTTACTTTGCTCGATTCACTGTAAATAAACTCATTCCACAGCTTTCGCGAGGAGCATGTTACGTCGTAACACCCTTGTAAATATTAAATAAGTATTTTTCTTACTCCTGTGAGCGCATTGAATATGTGACTGAATGAGTGACTGCATGTGTGTGTACGATCCATGTATGTACAAGGGAGTTGGGCCCAAAATCCGTCCATTAAAATCTGGAAGGACTAACGCGTCCTCAGGGAAGTGAGTCAGTAGAGAACGAGAGAAAAACGCGTACGGAGCTGCCTCGCTTTTCTTCAACCCTCCGGGTTGCATCGCATACCTTGCCAAAATCGAACTGAAAGAGCCTTCACTGGCGAAGATTCCAGGTGAATCTACCTGTTTAAACCGACGTATTTCCCTTATGTGAAACGTGTGAAATTGTGTGGGCCATAGTGGTCTTGATCGCGGACACGCGGCGTCGTGCGTGTGTTGCGTCATTCGAACATTTCTTTGTCATTGTGTAAAGGTCTTTGTTTCATTTTTCTTAAATAAAAAGGGTTTTTGTGTGTTCTCATGCTTTTTTCCTTCAAATCGTAGTACACCTTTTAACCCTAAATTCAAATTTCAGTCGTATTTCAGGCCGTCAAAGCGAAACAAAGCTTTCGCAGGGAAATTTCAGCTCAACTGCCAAGCCACCTCGGGCAAGTCTGGTATCACAATCGTTCAAAACTATTAAGTTGCTTATTATTTTTCTGGTATTTTGTAGTTAAAATAAATGAGAAAGTACTCCTTTACATTATATTTGATAATTATATTTTACATTCCAAATTTTTTGTCGGCTATGTGTGAAATTAAATGAATTGTTGAGTATGAAATAGAGCAGTACGATTTAGTACCTTGTTTCCTAACTTAAATTAATCACATCCAATTCTTGGGGAATTTTGTGTTGCGGGTTGGACGCTCGCTAGATGCATTTTTTTATTTTTTTTTAAATATTTATAAATATAATTTTCTTCAATAACCTTTACAAATTCTGCAAATAATAATTTTTTTCTGCTTGACTCATGCGATACTTCTTGGCAATACTTCTGATTGATTGGCAATTGTATGCAAGTCCCGAGTCAAAATTTTAGTCCTACCTTAGACCTCTAAATTTAGGTCTTAATTGGCTTGAGGAGAACCTGTAGAGGGTTTAATTTATATTTGATTTAGGCCCTCTTTTAGTCCTCCAAAGTGGCACATAAGTCCATGTTTCCAACTTGTAGGACTAAAAGAGGACTTAATTTAAACCCTATTTTAGACCTCGAATGTCTTCACGGAAAAATAAAAAAGTCGTACTACGAAGCAGATACCAGATCTGTGGTCTTCTGTTTACATTACAAGGTTATATATAACAGTTAACACACGAGAAACGCATTCGTCAGTTATTATTATTTTCCGCACACAAATATAATTCTGTCGCTTAACTTAAGACTACCACATAGAACGCACTTCACTTACGGAGAATATCGCACGCTGAGTAAATCGGTCGAAACGGACCTTATATACTACCCAGAAAATTCTTAGCGCTTGTGAGAAACGACCAGTGGCGGGCCGAAAAATGTTGTTAGCATGAATCATATTTAATTTTCTTATTTCAACCTTGGATATTTGTGTAACATTTCACTGAAATATTTTATCAGCGAAGATTTTTATTACTGAAATGTTGTTTATTTAAAAACTATAAATATTGTAGAATAAAAATCATACATCATAATAATTCTGGAGAGTTTAATGTAAGGAAGAAAAATCACTCCGGATATTTTCAACAGTAATTAAATGTTTTCTTATCAATCAAAGTAAATTATGTTGCAAAACTCAGTTATTCCTTCTTGCTTCCTGAAATACATGCGGTGCTGTCGTGCACCAGACGTAATGTTGCAAGATTTAACTAATTTTAATATATTTATACCTTTTATACAACCAATTAATGATATCACAAGCTTTAAAAAATACTTCACCTATTAAACAATAATGTTTTCATTTTTGTCTTTCAATATATGCCGTAAATAATAAATTTTTGCCGAAATCTTTTCCATATGTTTCCACTAATAACGTTTTTTCATCATTACTCTTTATGACACGTTTTTTGAAACCGAAATTACATTTAAACACTAATTATCCAATCAACAAGGGCTAGTTAATGTAAGAAATTAATATATAAAATCCACAAACACGGGCGTTATTTATAATGTCCACCGTGCCCACACACCCAGGTGCGAATTGACCGTCGGCCCACGGTCGGGCCAACCATCGAACGGTCGGTCCAACTTTGTGCGCCACTGGTCGGGCCAAACAGCTAAATGATAACGTCGGGCCGACATTTAGTTCCATATATGGGCCATCTATTAAGATGATGTCAGCCCAACCTTCGACAACAATGTGTGGCCGACTTTGATTTTTAAAGGTTCAAGGTATTCAAAAAATTAATAATAAATTGATTGCGAGTGTTTTGACCATAAATGTTAATGGTCCTGCTTAACATGAATATATATATTACATTTTTAAATATTATATTACAAATAAAATTTCTATCGCTACGGGGTTTCGAACCCACATCTATACCTGAATCTATCGCCTAGCAGGCGGGAGTCTTACCTATTACTCTATACCTACAGAATTGAAAGTCAATGATTAAGGTGCGGTAGCCCCGGGCTGAAACCCTTAAATTTTGTTTTCAACAAATATTTTTTCAAGATTTTTGTTTTATTTTTTTAAACAATTTTTTTCAACTTTTTTTTTTAGCGCCCACTTTAAATAATTTTTCTTTGTGTAATATTTTTTTTTTCGCGTTTTGGGATATTTTACAACTTTTGATAGTAACGACGGGTGCATCATGATGACTTTTACAAGCCAATGTTATGCCGACGGTCGGGCCATCTCTTGCCCAGAGTCGAATGGACTGTACTTTCACGCAGTTTTTGAAACCATGAACCAGCGTTTGTCCAACGGCCGGCCCATATTTGGGCCAAGGTTTGACCGACCATCTGGTGCACCAAGGTGACTTGTGGCAAGCCCACTGCTGTATACAGAGTCGGACCGACCGCATTCTTGCGGTCGCACCGACCAATCTGCCTCAGTTTATCCGATCGTCGGCCCAAATTTGGGCCGACAGTCGGCTTTTCGCCCACCGCCGATGTCGGTTGCCAACGTCGGTGAGACCATGGCAGCTTGAAACCACCTTAGTCGGTCCAACTCTGGTTACCGTAGATCGGTTACCAAAGTAGGGCCGACTTTGGACCGATGGTCAATCTCTGGCATCCGACCGAATTTCGCACCTGGGCAGCTATACAGTGGGGCAAAACGTCAATATTGGTTCCAAACCAGCTTAGAGCCGACAATTCTTAATCGATTTTAATTTATTTTCTTAATACTCTTAACCAAATTTCAAAGTGAATTATGAGATCCGATTTTTAATATCTTCTTAATTGAACTTTTATGTAAACAAATAAAATGAAGAAATGTGAATTTTTACAACTTTTTTGATAATTCCATGAACAATCACGATAAACTCGGAATGAGTAGAAATGAGTGTAGTAGCACCTAATGGGAGAATTTAATTTATGAAATGTTTTAGTTACTTTCTATACACAAATTGTAAGTGAACTCCATAAACAGGTGCACTATATTTGAACATGCATTCACAGCATTCACAGAAATACATTCTACTTTCACTAAAATGACTTTAAATCGATTTAATTGTGATTTTTTATCAGAAAATGTTGTACTTCCAACATATTTAACAATTTTATACACAAATTTATATAAACAAATGCACTATTCGGCTATTTCTTTACAGAAATATATTCTGTTTTCACTAAAAGGACCTTAAATTGACTTGA
>CAKNWU010189136.1:0-10038 GCA_932072015.1 Andricus quercustozae | reverse complement strand
TTTTTTTTATTGTAGTAATACATTATTTTGTAAACAGAAGTTAATTTGTAACTCCGACCATGCTAGTGTCGCTATATTACTCTTACTGGTTAATTGTAAGTCTCTAAGTTTCTTTATGGAGCCAAATGCTGATTGATGATATGAAACATTTATGAAAATTACTTAAATGTAATTTTTTAAAGTCATACATGAAGATTGAAACATTTAAGAAATATTAAAAAACATTGCTTAAGATCCCGAATTCAATGAAAAATATGTGGGCGTAAGCATGGAAATATTTTCAAGGTCAAACTTACAAAATTCATCGCTAATCAGTTAAGTCAGGGTACCTATAGGTTTTCGGGGTCGCTGCATTCATATCCGTTTAATCCCATCAGGTCAGGATCAAGGTCAATTTAAGGTCAAACCTACAAAATTCATCGCTAACCAAATGAGTCAGTGTACCTATAGATTTTCGGGGTCGATGAATTCGAATCCGGTGCCAAGGTCAGTTCAAGGTAAAACTTACAAAATTCATCGCTAATCAATTAAGTCAGGGTACCTATAGGTTTTCGGGGTCGCTTTCAAGTCCGTTGTCCGTTTGGTCTTATCAGGTCAGGGTAAAGGTAAATTCAAGGTCAAACCAAACAGACAACGGATTTGAATTTAGCGATCCCGAAAACCTATAGATACCTGGACTTAATTGGTTAGTGATTAATTTTTTATGTTTGACCTTCAAGTCACCTTGACCTTGACCTGATGGGTTCCAAACGGACAACGGATTCGAATCCAGCGACCCCGAAACCCTATAAGAACCCTGACTTATTTGGATAGCAATGAATTTTGTAGGTTTGACCTTGAATTGACCTTGACCCTGACCTGATAGGAACAAACGGACAACGAATTTAAATTCAGCGACCCCGAAAACCTATAGGTAGCCTGACTTAATTGATTAGCGTTGAATTTTGTAACTTTGACCTTGAACTGACCTTGACCCTGACCTGATGGGACCAAACGGATAACGGGTTCGAATTTAGTGACCCCGAAAATATAAGACCCACCTAGTCTGGTCCGTGTTGCAACGGTTAAGATTGTGTGGTCCTGTGTTATAGACGGTTCTAGTTTACAAGATATTCGCGTTTTTCTAAGTCAAGGTCAAAATTATTATTTTCTGGTTTTATTGGGGAACAATGCCAGGATCTATACTGAACCTGCTGGCACTACACTAATATTCCGAAAGCAATCAAAAGTGGGTACATTTCATGTTCGAAGAAAAATTATAACACTTGCGCTTATGTCACTCAATGGCTTTAAATGCGTTTCACTTAAAGCGGTTTTTCGAAGTTCCAACTTCAAAAAGGCCCCTGCGAATCGTTTTTTAACCTAATGGATTCGTCTTAGACTTAAAATGTCGGGAATTTATCCGGCTAAATGACCAGCTTTACGCTTTCATCGATTTATTTCTGCGTTTTCAAAATTCATGCATTTATTTTTTGTAAATGCTGCCAAATCACAGTCGAGATTTGGAGGTTATATTGCACATACTACTACATAATTTAATGACTATATTAAAAAAATTAAGTTTATCTTATAACTCTAATAAGATTTGTCTGGCCTTAAAGAACATTGAAAAAATTTATTTAAACAATTTCCTTCAAAATATGACTTTAAAAAGTCTGACCAAAGCCACGTTGTCCAACTTGGACGGCCAGACCATATTGGCTTGTCATATTGGATCTTATCACTACCCATCTCTAGCCAATAACCTAGCAGCGGCGGACTGGCGTGGGTGTACAGGGTGGTCGACTTTTTATCTTGGTGCCCTCTAAGCACCGCAACACCCCAAAAAAATTTAGTGTACAAGTAAATACCTCTCTCTAATAAATAGATACTTACAAGCTAATAATATAAATACGTATTTTTAGAATAATCGTTGTATAAATTATAAGAAAATAAACGGTACATTTTTTAAAATTCCGTTTTACCCTGATGAAGAGCGTAGCCCAGTCCGCCGCTGTTACCTCGTAA
Source organism: Andricus quercustozae (assembly GCA_932072015.1). Lineage (NCBI taxonomy): Eukaryota > Metazoa > Arthropoda > Insecta > Hymenoptera > Cynipidae > Andricus > Andricus quercustozae. The sequence continues at coordinate 8,031 of CAKNWU010189136.1, read as the reverse complement.
TTTTCAGAAGTTTTGTCATTGGCTGATGTCTAGTGACAAAGCGGTGAACGCAGAGCTCTGCTGACATAAGATGGTATTATACTCTAGGTATTATACGCGTTTATATACGTATTACACAGCCCTAGTTTTCTACGTAAGGTAACGTATTATACGCGGTTCTATACTTATAATACAGCCCTAGTTTTCTACGTGAGGTAACGTATTATGCGTGTTAATAAAAACATGCAGGGCATATGCGTCGCGTCATTATAACATAACCTATATTCACATATAATATAACTATTCACTATAAAAAATACATTTTATATGAATAATTAACAATTAATTAGGTACCTGTGACTTTCTAGTCAATTGATATTCATATTTTGTAACTTTTTGTAGTAAAGCATATATTTTGCGAGAGTCTTCTGTCCTTTTAATTATCGAAATTCAAACCCTGCCATGTGTTTAGACTATAGCACGTAGTTTTCTGTTTTCTGTTGTCGGTGAAACCCCGAAAAAAAACCGACATCACTTTTACCCAATTGTATAAGTTGGGAAATTAAGTCCGAGTTAAATTCAACTCTACCACGTAGCCTAAGTGTCCTCTGTAGAATTTAGTTTTTTTTAACCTCGACCCCCCACTAATTTTCTTTCTTTTATTTTTCGCTCTGGGATCTCTACCGCGAGGATCTGGGACCCGAAATATCTCAGAAACCTGTCGTTCATTTGCAAGAGGATCTGGTATTCTAATTTCTTTAATTTTATCGGCCCTCTACTAACAGGATCTAGGAACCTAATTATCTCGAAAATCTCTCAGTCCTCTACACTGAGAGAAAAATCAAGCTTTAAAAGGATGAACTTTCATGCTTTTGGAGCTTATAATTTTTACATGGTTTCAAAGTAAGAATTTCTTGAGTTATATCATGAAATTCATCCTTAAAAAGCAAAAAATCTATTCATGAGATAAAAGGAGGGCATAAATGCTTCAGCCGCACGGACTTTGTCGTCCGAAAGCACGTAGTCCAACCTTTAAACGCTTGTGATGAGTCTAAGCTTCAAAACCATGAACTCCACTGTTTGAAACTATGAATCTCGTGCGTTCCCCTGGATGCCTGGACACTCAAGGCAGGAGATCTATAGTTTAGAACCGTGAAAGTAATGCTTTCGAATGGTGAGCTGTTTCATGCTCCTGCCCTGTGCTACTCATGCCTCTAAAACAGGGGTCTTCAGCGAGGGGAAATTTGGTCGTATTTACTACGACGCCAGATGTCTCGTATCCACAACTACGCCTCCTCACTCAGCACGGAGAACTTCCGTCTCACTCTGACAGCTGAGGGAGGAGGCGTAGTGGTGGAAACGAGACATTTGGCTTCGGAGTATTTACGGCCCAATTGACCCTTTAAAAGGATGGTTTTCCAAGCTTTTGAAGCATGGAATGTTTCCATCGATTCAAAGCTTGATTTTTCTCTCAGTGTAACAGTGGATCTAGGATCCCTAATCATCCCCCGATTTCTCGGTATTTCCCTAGAGGATCTAAGATCCCTAATCATACTCAGTTTCGCAATACCTCTCGGTTCTCTACCTAGAGGATCTTATATACCTAATTTACCACACTATCCAATATCTCTCGACCTTCTACCAGAAGATCTGTGATCCCTAATTACCCTACTATCTCTCGGTTCTCTACCACGAGGATCTGGGATCCCTAATTTTTCCCAGGTTCTAAATATTTCTCGGCCCTCTACCAACAGGATCCGGGATACCTAATTATCTAAATCACTCTCGGTCTTCGTTCAAGAGAGATCCTTCCTATCAGTTTGTTTTCAAGTTATATAAATACAATTTACTAAGATTCTTGAGAAAATTCAAAAAGATTTTTGAAAATTTTAGATGTGTCGAAAAAAAATCTAAAAAATTTTTAAGAAATTTTTTTTTATTTTACAGGATATTACAAAATATTAAGAAAAATTTGAGTGGGTTTGAAATATATTAATTTATGACTTTTAGAGGTTTTGAAGAAATTTAATAGTATATTATGCACCAAGGGGGAGAAGAGGGACTTTATTGACGACTGTATGTTTTCAGTACGAGACGTAGGCGAGTGTCCGAATACAATATTTTATATAACAAATGCATGGATATGGCTGCTTGTTTCGTGCCTGTGGAGCCATGTATATGTATGTCGTCAAAAATTGAGGCTCCGGCTGCCGCATCTTATTATTCAAATAAAAACAGTTGTACCTTTTTTAGTTTTTGAAATATTTACAAAAAACTCTTCTTTTCTCTGATTAAAATATTTCGCCTTTTTCACTTTAACTCGCGACGAAATCTGAACCTTTTAATATTTTTAAGTAAAAATCATAAGAAGTTTCGGTAGTCGAGCGAATTTTGAGCAATCGAAAACTGTTAGTGAGAAAGTTTTTCAGGAAGGTTCAGAGAAGTTTTCTGGAAAGTTTTAGCCCAATTGAAATAGTGTGATAGTATATGGACGTATTAAGATGTTTTTTTTTTTAATTTGGGCTAGCTTTCCGTGCTGATTACAAATCTGTTGAGAAATTCTCAAAAAAATTATAGGGTAAAGAGGGGCAGCGCCGACCGGTGGGGCAAAGGCGTCTTTGCGTATAACATCGCTATTATCAAACAATTTGAATTCTACTTTGCAATAAATAAATCTATTTTATTAAAGAGATAGTGTTACTTACTAAAAGCTTGAAAATTCACGTTGTAAAAGAAAAATTATGCAGAAAACAGTTTTGACAGCGAATGAATGGAACATTCGCTGGCAGAAATATAAAGTTTTCAACATTGATGCCAATACTTAGAGTATGAAAATTTGTTATTTTAATGGATAAAACAATATCACATTATTCCATTATAATCATTGAACGTAATTGAAGTTCAAAGTATATTAAATATCGTAAATAATTGTGGCCTCGCCAGAGGGGCAAGGCCGACGAAAATAATAGTTTAAAAGCGCTTAGGTTATGATAAGTGAACGGTAATGTAGAACAGTCACTTATCTTCTGGACTACATGCAAGAAGCTATTGAATATTATTATTTTCAATCCGGTCGGTACGGTAGAAACCTTTGCCCGTAGTCAGTCTCTAGTGGAATGTCAAAGAATAAGAGGTTATATCACAGTTATCGCTATTTTTATTAAAAATAACTTATTCATCTTGGTGGATATGTTTGAAGTTAATTTTTCCAGTACATAAAATACCACAGACGCGCAACATCATGTTTTCCCATCTTATAATGGATGTATGTTTTAATTTTCCACATTCGTTGGTTTTTCCCAGACGTAAAATAAAATAAGACTGCATACCATCTCTCATAGTCCTTTCACATTGTAATATATACTATACATGAATAAAAGCATGCACCTTAAATCTTCTGTTCCGCGACATTACATCTTACGCCGTCAAGGTGGTCGCGGAATACTAAATCATGAATGTCTTCATAACAGGATTATTTTGGGTACAGCACATACAGTCGCAAATGGACAAGACCCTCTTCGTAAAATGATCAGGAAACACGAAGAAGTCAGGGTGGCCACAGAACCGGGAAAACCGGGAAAAAGCCCGGATGATAGCGGCCACAGAAATTCTGTTTTTAGGCTGTGCCCCTTCCCTTTAAACGCATATTCTGGAATAAGGGACTTTTCTGGGGACGGAGGAGCTATGTCGTCACCTATAGTATATATTACGCGCTCCATATTCCGCCGCTACGACCGCCAGGCCGTTGTAGTCAGTAAATTCGTAACGCGTGATGGTCCTCCTTAAGTCGGATCTGAGTTTCGCGTATACCCTGTTTATTTGGACCTCGAGATCTATTAGCCTAGTCGAGAGCTGGTAAAGCCCATACATGCAGGTCAGGTAGGCTGCCACCGGTTTCTCTTGGCCTTGCCTGCGTGAGAGGATCTGCTCTTCTAACCTTTCTTGGTAGAAAGCATCCTCAAAGCAGGCTTGGAAATGCCGCATCCACTGGTCACATGTTCTGACGGAACCAGTGCCACGCAATATTCTTTAAAAGGAAGGCCATCGCAACTGATAACACCTCGCCCGTGATGAAATTGTCCGTCCACCCTTCTACGACTCTTCTCACGTCTTTTTGTTTGGTGAAGGGTCGCATGGGGCCTCGTGCGTAGCCTTCGTATAACGGTCTCTCCTCCCAACCGTGGAAGTACCTGTTCTGCGGGGCACGACTCTGCTCTCTGTTCTGCGGCCATGGCTTCCGATACGTCCCATCTTGTCCCTGCCCGGTCGTTGGACGTATTGCATTTTAGTGTCCTCCCCTTTCTAAGGTCGGTTTCGTATGGGCGAAGGGGTTGGAGGCTGGGTAGTGGTGGGTGGTCTGATCCGTTCAGGGCCCCTCACGTTCCCATAGCCTGTGTTCGCGACGTCAATTGGGGCGTATTCTCGCGGGTGGGACTCCGGATAATTATCTAAGTACTGATAACTCTCTGATTCCGGCCATACCAGTAATTCCGCGACGCATATCTCTAGTTACCGCGGTGGTAAAAATCGGCTGCCATGTTGTAAATAGGGGGGCGCATGTTAGGGTACTCATTTTCGGTGGGTAATATGCCGCCTGACCGGTTGGTGCACTTGCCCAATGTGTCACTTCGCTACGGCTTAGTGGCACTGAGGCTTGATACAGCCAGTCTCTAGTCGGCAGGCCCTGAGCCCTACCGTGGCCCTGCGACCTCCTATCTACCCCTTGGTACTTCTGCGGCACGGAGTTCCCTCCGTAAACCAGGTCAGCAAAGTGTGGTGATGGTCCTAGACGCTCATCTACCGAGCTAACCCTAGTTTTTATTCCGCGGGGCCTAGTATCTATATTCGCGAAACGATAATTTCCCTCATTCGTGCTTTCTATACTCCCTCCAACCGGTGTTGTTGCCTGAGTAGGCGGTTCCATTGCCCCTTCATTCATTCGCTGCCTTGGAACCACTGGTGGACCAGGTACGATATCTTCAGTCGCCAGATGCCGTGGTATATGCCTCAGGGTGTCCTCGTCTTCTGGGCGACAGGGTACCACCTGGTTACCCCCTTGACGCGCGACATACCATCCCATTCGCTCGCGCAATACCTCGTCTATCCCGATTGTTTCCTGGTCACGCGAGGACTCGACCCAAATTCACGGAAATATACCGGTGCTGCCGAAAGTTTCCTGAAAATCTCGGTGAATTCCGGAAACACGCGAATAAACAAACAAAATTCCTCCCATGTCTTGAGAATCTTTACAAAATTCCGAAAAGATTCTAAAGTATCCGTCAATGGCTCAAACCGTCGATAAACTTGGAAAATGTCTTTATAAACTCTCAAAACCTCTCAGAAGTACTTTTAAATTCTCTTTAACTCCGAAACTACTCAACATTTTCCCATATTTCCGAGGATGCCTCTCAATTTTCCGCGAAAGATACCTATTTTTAATCGAACCTGCAGCCAGCGTACCTACAGCAAAAAGTAAAAGGGAACGAAAGCTTTCCTATTTCCGGAAAATCTCGAAATCTGAAATTCCTTTGCTCACTTAAGTTTTCAAAATTTCCTATCAAAAACTACTCACCTTGAAGACTATTTCAAAAATAAGCCAACAATGATCTGAAAAATCGCTTTCTTTTTGGGTCCATTTACTGTCAAGCATTGCTTGAAGAACAATGTCCTCCGAGTTAATATTCATTTCCTGATCTATTAATCGGAAGACACTGTTAATACATGGTTCGGAGTGGCACAGGTTCATTGTTAATTTTTAATATTGGTATCATCCCTATAGAAGCAAGAGCCATGCTGAATAATTAAAAAGGAAAATACTAAAAGCCATATGCGAAAGCAGGAAGAAGGAGGAGAACGCCAATTCCGCACCCGCCGTCTCTGTTCTATCACATAAAGTTAAGCTCCCCCTCTCTCTCACTCCATTATTCCTGTCATCTAGTGACAGCCCTCTATCTTGGGCGCCAATTTATAACGAGCTTTTCCAAATTCTTATGTGTTCAACACTGTGAACAACGACCTGGCCGGGGATGGTCCAGGACGGTAATCTGGTTATAAAAAGGATACCCACTTACCGATTAATCGCCGAGAACTCATCTCGGAGTGAACCGAGTTCGAAGGTCGCGCTCTTCCGACCCGCGAACATTCCTCGAAGCTCGTCTACTATTTATTTTCTTGTAGTCCAGGCGCCAGATAGGATCCCCCCTATCGAAGCCCCGCTGGTTCCAGTCCTATAGACGAGTGACAGGCTGACTAGCTCTTATCAAAGTTGCACGAGAACATTAGGGGGTGAGAACGCAAGAGTGAGAAAGATGCAAAAAATTGGTAACGGTTGAAATTTGCGTGACAATTAAAACTTTATTCATTATCTTAAATCTATCCTAAGTAAATTACATAATCGTGCATTGTCTTTTTGCAAAATAAGCTTCCTCAAGAATATATTCAACCGTATTTAATCGCGAACCTGAATGCGGAACTTCACGCCCTGTGGAACCTACAGTTTCAACAAAATGGCCGCCCGAGACACTTCGCTCAGCCTCGACGCCTCATGGTGTCCATTATCGCGTGCTTTCGCATCAACTCCCGGAGGACGGTCGACCCAATCTACCTATCGTCATATCACCTGGGCCGTAACGTCCGTGTGTCCCTTCGCAGCGGGGGTTCTCGGGACAAGCACTTCATTATTTGGACCACATACTAATTATACCGGGCACACGCGGTTCCACCCGGTCGTCCGCATGTCGGCTAATGACGGGGCTGGAGAAGCTGCCAGGAAACAACGGAAGACCACGTACCTTGAAGCCAGTGTGCCAAATTCACTCGATCGTCGACTCAGGCTCCAAAGCTCACTTCGAGCGACTCTGGTCTCCTTCCCTTCGCACGGCACCGCCAAGCCAGAACTGTCCTGCCTGTTCCAGTATTGCCTGCGCGTCTTCTTCCCTTCCTTTCCACCGGGCCCCCTAGAGTTTACGTGTTGTGCCCTCTGGTTGGCTTAGTATAACGGCAGAGGTCCAATGGGCTGTATCCGCCAGTGTGCGTCTCCGTACTTGCGTCCCTCGTGGTGATTGGGTCCGACCAACGGGCTGTGGAGATCCCCATTGGTCGATAGATAATGGCCGACCATCAATGCGATGCTCGGCCGGTGCTGCCGCTCGTAGCCCTTAGTGGAAACACTTCATCATGTTCATTATTCTGGCCACCTGGCTGCTGAGTTCTTATTGGACGCCCGACCGTAGCTTCTGGCCCAGCTGTTCGTCCCAGCCACCGCATAGTCGCCTATCAACGTCGCCACCGCATGGCCGCCTAGGATGCTTGCTACAGCTTGGTTGCCTAGCAACGTGGTTTTGCAGTGTCGATTGCGTTGGACACGGCAATCGGCTCGGTGCTGCCTCTCACCGCTGGTCGTAGAATCAACCCTTGTGAGTTTCCATTTCTTGTCATAGTCTCGGTGTTAACTCGTAGACTGCCGAATTTCGATATCGTCCGCCTATTTGTTGACGACCTGTATGTCCTCGGTACGTCGATCTCCAGCGGCGGTTTCCCTATTGTTCCAAATTGGCAAAGAATGTTGGATATGTCTGCCTGTTGTTCTCTTCGTTGCCCTGCCTCCCAGTCCTCAACCCAGCAGCATCTATCCCAAAACAGCCTCACAATATTACCGCTTTGTTGCCAATTTCTATTTTCTAGACAAGCTAAATCGGATTCCTCCCTGAACTATAAATGACTAATTTATATCAAACAAATTCCTTAAACTATTTCTTATCCTAGGCTGGGGGTCTTGGCTCGACGGGTGCGTGAGAATCCCATTATTGACGTTTCGAGGTTATGATTAGCTTCGGCCAAACCAGAGGAATAGAACTGAAGGGTTTCTGCTGAATATGGTTACAAGAATTAATAAGCAGTCGCGGACAATTGTCCAGGGATGGTCCCGAAGGAATAACCCCTAAGCGGAGGCGTGACAACCGTGCCGAAAGCTGAATGGCACCTGGGTGAGGTGTCTTAAACGGTGACTCTGGGATACCGGGCGACCTCTCAGAGTATGCAGCCTTATCCTTG
>CAKNWU010189117.1:0-18047 GCA_932072015.1 Andricus quercustozae | reverse complement strand
CTTGAAGCTATTTACATTCTTTGAGTATTCTTTCAGTGGATGTCGGAGTTCTTAGACTTCTCTCCAAATTGCCTCGACCTCCTCTGTTGTGGGCGCGTGGACGACAGTAAGTGGAGGGTCTTGGAAGATTCGAGATGAGTAAGACAAAACCAGTTGATTTTCTCTGAACCAACTCTCGCTCCACTCTAGATTCTCCTAGCGTTAGATAGTACTCGTATTCTGTCAACAATATTATGTCTGATGGCCAGTAGCATTGACTTGTTGAGTGTGTGATGACAGTTCCGCAGTTCGCACGCGAACTGTCGAGGCTTGGCCGTGAGAGTCCAGCCAGATGTTATGTAGCAAATCACACACTGAATGCGGGAAGCGTACTGCCTTGTCCAACCTATTTTTGTGCTGAGTTGATGCATTCGTCTGTTGCTCTTATGATCAACCGTTGGTTTTGTTTTACGCTTTGCATCTGTCAAAGCTCTCGCTGCATTATATACACTGCAATTGTTACTCCAGAGGAAGGGCTCTTCGGGAAAATCTCCACGAAGCTCGTCATACAGTTCAGCCAGATCCTTAGCTTGATAGAAACCTGAATTTTGATATTTCTACTCGCGGTTATCTCTCAGTGTCGCCTTACCATTTACAAAAAAGTTCAACTATTTGCATCAACTCTTATATCTATCTCCTTACTTTGATAATAATATAGCGGAATTTTACTTTCGGGATAATAAGCGAGCGATGAAAAGCGAGAAAGCGAGCGTATCCGCATCTTAATCTAATTCTACTATTACATAATAACTACCTGTAACTACTGTCATTTTTCCACATATATTTTTCTTTTATTGTTTCTCATTCGCCCCTCTAGCCGCCTCCGACTCCATCTTTCCTCCTCCCATTCTCATATTCTGCACTTTCTGTTCTCTTCCTTTTCCCAACACATCCCCTCCTTTACTTCGTTACCCAATCTAAATCTTGCTATTCTGATCCATCTTCTCCTTCCTTATCCCTGTTCTCAATACTTTGGTACTACTTCCTTTCTTATCATATCATACCATTTATTATATTTTTATTCCCTAATCATTTCCCAAATTTCCATTAATTTTCTTTCCCTGTCCCTTCTTTCCAATTCTTTATAGCTTACTCCATTCCCCTCTCCTATATCCCTACCACTAAAAAACTCCCTTCTTTCTTCTTCCGATCTTGTTAGTTCTACCGCGCTCCCTCTGCTTTCTGTTAACTTCTTTAAAAACTTTTTTGCTAACTCCGCTCCCTTACCCTACCCTAACCTTGTCTCAAATTGCCATGTTATCGTACCCGCTTCAGTACTTAATTTATCCCTCTTAATAGCCCAAAAAAATTAGATATTCAGAAAATAAGAATCCAAACCTGTTTAGTTTTAAATTCACAATATACGAATAATTTAACGATTAAATATTATATTTTTTGAATTTATTATCTTCAAAATTAAATTGTAAATGTACAGTGTTAAAACACAAAATGTCAAATTTGGTAGACATTTCAATCCAAACAATCAACGTCCTGAAAATAGTTCAAATTGCATACTTAAATTTAAAGCTTCAAGTCTGAACTCCAAAGTGCACCAAAGTATGCAACCCGCAAGAATTCCACATCGAAATTGTTCAAAATTGCACGTCATGTAATTGTAATGACAGTTAAAGTGATTGGATACATTTTTCCACTAGGAATTAACAAAATTCTGACAGTATTGAAAATATGACAAAAATGAGATAAATAATATGCCTCTACGTGAAATTTTATTCTGTATAATTCATGCGATATTTTACTAACATAATTTATTGAAAGTTCAGTCTATTTTTTAAACTCGATGTTGAAAGGCGTTCCTTTTTTCACAGAAAAATGTCATTCCGTGTACGTAGGATATTTTTCCTGTTAAAAACTCTTTCGAAATACATTAATAGCATTGCATTCTTCAAAACGTCAAATAATTGACTAGAACTATGAAATTTCAAAAAACTTACTTTAAGTTCATGCTCCCCTCGCCAACCCACTAACCGGCTCGAAGGGCCAACATGTTTTAAGTTAATGACGGACTGGCGTGGGTTAGTGAGGGAATCATGTTCATTCATGTTAAAGTCAACGAAAATAAACATGACCACTTCTCACCGTGATCCTGAACTTCTACATACCTTGCATCGATTTATTCCGGGATACGTGTCCCCGAGTATATCCAATGAAGCACTCCCTTCGTGTATAAAAAAAGGTTTTGGTTTTTTGGTAAAATTGGCACAGATGTAACCTCCGGACGCTACGACCACGATCGTTCACCGAACGATCGATCTCGATGCGACCGGAAGTAATAGGTCATCCGACTCGTCACTTCCCACAACACCAGAAGACGATCGAGTCGGGAAATCACTGAACAAGTAATCCAAAGTTAAAAGAACACTGACTTTGAATGAATGGACTCAATTCCGTGTATAACCTTAATTATCGGTGTATCATTATTACACAGCTTTATATGGTTTTTCCATACTTTGAGAGTTTAACTGATTGCATCGATATTTCAAACATAAATGTACACACTCAAAAATGTCATAATTCTGGTATCTTTCATGATTAACCCTCAAACGGTACACTCCTTTCTGGCCCCTATTAAAGGTACACTGGTGCGAATTCGTTTTTTGCAATTTTAATATTAAATGTTTAACATATTTAACATATAATAAGCATCTAACATATAGCACGCATATTAAACATATATATATATATATATATATATATATATTTAATATAGTGGCGATAAGCCACTGCAGCTATGCCTGCGTAAATTCCAGCAAAATAAATATTTTCGGGTGCTAATTCGCACCAGTCAACCGTTTGAGGGTTAAATGTTATGCTTCCAATACCGATACATTTAATGAGATCCAAAGGTGGTTGAAGATTACCGAAACTATCAAAATTAATAAATTTGTCTACCACATTTTAAATGCTCGTACTCGTAGCTTTACTTTGAAGGTTTTTCGCTGGCATTTGAGTCCTAGTACTTGCGTATATGGTTTTGGATGAAGTCGTAATCCCTGTTTATACGGCATTAGGTATAAACCTTTTCCTGGTGCAGCGACCCTTACATATATTTCCGCCTCTCTAGCTGACATGCGTTTCCAAGCTCTTTCAGTTAAATCTCTACCAGCTGCGTTACTAAGCTCAATGTTATATCTATTCTGTGAGTAGGCAATATCGCGATCTCTAAAAGCTGCGTCAATAGGATTCATTCCATGATCGCCTTATACTAGTAGCTTTGCTAGCTTCGTACCCGGCCCACAATACTCATATCCCGGAAGATGAAATTTCAATCGAAGATGGCTGATATCTCTGTTAAGTAGACCTTATACCATTTATAGTTTTTTCTTCCGTTATAATCAAGATGCAGTTACGAACACAATCTATGAAATTACATATCATTTATTTTTATTCGCTCACACAACATGAATAATGAGAAAAACAATATAAACAGTGATTACCGAGCAGTATACGGGTAATATTCTGCGGACCATCCAACTTTGGCTAAACTAGTATCTTGATGGCTCTAATAACACATCATTATAGATTACGATTTAAAAACGTGTATGTCTACTTGAAATCATTAAATTAGCCCAAGTATCAACTTTAAGAAAAAATTCTTTAAGCAGTAGATATATCCTTTCAGGATAGATGGTAGTATTCTTTCAATGTACATGCCCGTGTGGAAATTTTGTGTTGGCGCCAGTTGGGCCCAAAGTAGGAAAAGCTTGGCACCAAATTGGGGATTTAGACAGGACCAAACCACAAATGAAACGCCTAACACGGCCAGAGCCTAACTTACCGCCCAACTTGGCCCCAACTGGGCTCTACTTATTTTTCTGGTCTCAGCCACATTATAAATACAAATTTTTTATTTAAAAGGAACATATCAAGTAGCTGAACATTTGAAGAAATGTTGTCAAAAAATTCACATTGCAATATCGCATTGAAATAAACTTCTTTCAAAGCGAATCAGAATTACACTTGCATGTTTCAACCACGAAATTCACATGTGTTATTATAGCCAAGTTGCCGCATTACCAACCAATGAATCGAAGAGACCGACAATCGATATTAGAGTTCGGCGCGCAAATTCAAATTTACATGAAACTAAATGAAAGCAATGGAGCCAGAAGGTGTTGACATTTTGAACATTTAAATGATTCGATAATATACATTGAAAAAAGATGATTTTGACAGAACTGGTAAACTTAATTTTAAATAAAATTATTTACAATTATTTAATTAATAAAATATTGAAGTATTTGAAATTTGATTTTTAGGTAATCTACATTTTAGAGATTAATTTTTTTTTCATTTTTGATTTTTAAAGGATCAGTTAACTATACAGCTACTTTTCTGTAAACAATATTTCAGAAAGTGAAATTCTGTAAAATAATGTATAGTTTATTAAATAAACAAGGAGTTATCAAACCAATTTTAATAAAAATTTTGAACCCGACAAGTGCTTTTCACTTTAGTCATTTTTGATCATTTGAATCACACTTTAATGATTAATATAGAAGTAATCACAAAAACACTCGCCAACACAACCTAAAACCATCCTACTTGTGTTCAAGAGGCTGTAGGTGGAGCCCGACTGAAAACAGATGCACATCCAAGTTGATGGCGCTGCAATCAAGAGCTGTGAAACAGACTTGGCCCTAACTAGATCCAAGATATTAACCCTGTTGTAGCCATGAAATAATTTTCCAAGTTGGGGCCAAAGTTGTAATTGGGCAATCATTTGGCAATTTCCACACGGGTGACGATGTAATAATAACAAGTGAGGCACGATCAAATTCAGTAATAATTTTTTATGATATTGCTTGCGACAAAACAAGACAATATAAAAGCTATTTTCTCTGGGGGTAGATAAGGATGTCGATTGTTCTGACTTAAGTCAAACGTATGCACGTATCCCCAGCGGCGGGCTGGCCCTCGCCCCTGTTGGTTTGGCGCCCCTAACGACACTTGGGCGCCCCCTAGAACAGCTTTATGTACGAATATATTATTATAAATAAAGATATTGAACAATTAATGAAGCGCAACCAAAAACCTCCTTATCTCAGTCTTAACTCAGTTTCCTATACTGCTGGATCAGCTAATTAATCATTGATAAAGTATTTTTCAGAAGAGGTTTTACATGTTCCTGTCATTTATTGACTCAAAAACTACAGTATTCAAAAATCGTAATAATACGCGAAAGAAATCAATTTCTTATCTCACAAAATTAACCGAACAATGTAAAGTGTTTTAGGAAAAATATTTTCATCAATTGCTAGAAATATAACCTCTAAACTACGTTAGTATAAATATAATATTACATATATATTTTGCAAATTTGAAGTTTTGCAAAATTTTTGACAGGATTTGGCAAAACTACTAGTTAAAAACTAAAGTTTTGAATGTTCAAATTAACGATTCCAGCTTTCTCAATATTTGCTAAATAAACAGAAAGTTTAAGACTTATTATTGAATTTTTCAAACAGCAGAATAATAGTTTCGTTCATAACATACGGATATAATTTGACACAACTTGACAGAATCGTTTTAGCAGAATTTCATTAAATTATTTTACATCAGACTTATTGATAGATTTTTTAAACTATCGAATTAAAGTATAGCATTGTTTTCTTAAATATTGGACAGTTTGTTTGCTGCATAAGACATGAAATTTTGAACTTTTCTAGGGCATGATGCAGCAAAGTCCAAAGAAATGTATAAACTATTCCATTCATAATATTTTATTCATACGATATGTGGAAAGCCCATATTACAGTCCGCCGCTGCGTATCCCTAAGCATCTCATAAGAGGTAAACAGCTGAGCAAGCCTCGAGCGATAATTTCAAACCCATTGTTAACCCACTTGAAAAACCAGTTTATGGTTTTCAGACAGTTAAAAAATCTGATCCTCTCAAGGATAAAGTCGAGAATGAAATGAAGATTCTGAGTATGAAGATCTGAATGATGATGATGACGTAATATCATTTAAGTCAGCTGAGGAAGAAGCAACATCAGCCTTCATGGATGATATCGCAAACAATTATATGCTGGTGTTAGATAATGAAAAAAAGGATCATGATAATGTATATGGGTTAAGAGAATTATCTAAAAATAGACTAATGATTGGGGATTCGTCAATAAGTTTAGATAACCGTAAAATTAATGTGGGTGCCACTAATTATCCGCAAACCAGTCGCTTACTGGAATTTTTATTCAAAAAGGTGCCTAATGAATCTTTTATAAGTGATGATAATCAGGATAATTATAAAAGTTCTTGCAACAAATGTGCATAGAATGTGTTACACAGATGATGGAAGATTTCGTGAAAATATGTCTTCAAAGTATAAAAATTGTATAGAAAAATTTACAAAAGTATCCTCTCCACGAGATAATAAAAAAGTTGGAATTTATCAGCTCGCGATATAATTCTACAGTATATGGTAGCTAGAGAGAATAGGCAATTGGATTATGTTTATTAGGATGATCCAGAGAAATTGGCAGATCGGCTGTGTTTCCTGTTAGCATCTTAAGCTGCTGATAAACATCGAAGTCACACAAGCGAAATTATATCGAGAATCGAAGAACTGCTTGGGGCCAGAATCGTATATTAAACAACACCTATTGTGCATCTAAGTTATTATCAAGATGAGTATCGATGTATTGGGACGTCATATTAAGCGAGCTAAGATGGAAAGTCCAGGTCCACCTGGATTCGGATTCAAGGTCACACCTGAAAGCAATTGTGATATTGAAAACAAAAAGTTGTGCAATTTAGCTGAACTTTAGGATCTAAATGAGGCAGTAACTTTAATTCTAACAAAACATAGCTAAAACATGAAATAGAGTCCATCTATAAAGTTATACCATCATTACGAACGAAAGTTGTTAAGAACAGTATGATAATTAAAAGTCCTATGAATGAACATTTGGGAAACTTAAAAATTGATGCTGAAGCCAACAAATTCTGGTGAGTCGTAATTAGGAGCTTTTATCTCAGCTGAATACTGAGGTAATTGCACTCGAAAATGGATGAAGTGAAGCTGCAAGTGATGAAGGAGCTGTATAAGACTACGAGGAGAATTTGACAACGTCGACATGTTGATATTCGTGGTATTGATGAGACGTGGGAACCTAATCTTGTTGAGATGATACCAAATGAATGAGAGAACAGGGGTTATATATAGTACATATTAACCACCATTGACATATTTTTAAAATTTGCTTTGGCTGTTGCTGTTAAGAGCCAGAGAGGTGCTGATGTAACTGCTACAATGGAATCGGTGCTAATTAAAAGTCGTGTACCGAAGAACTTACAAGTAGATAAATGCAAAGAATTTTAAAACTCATATTTTGAAAACCTTAAGAAACGATATAGTATAAATCTGTAATCGACATTTAGTAATTTGAAAGCGTCGATCTGCCCTTAGAGAAATCGAGTTTGAAAAGCTAGTGATCATTGTTAGAAATCGGTTGATGAAAACAAAATTTCATGTCAGAGACTAGCGGAACTTACACGGAAAGCATCCCAAACAACACAGTTTCCATGATTAAAAATTAAAATAAAAATAATAAATAAAAAAAGGCATAAACATAAAAAAATAAAAATAATAAAATTTTAAAAACCCTTGTGATAGGCTCTGGTAACCTATTATAAGCTAACTGCGGACAAAAGTGTTACATTTTACGTAGATCATTTTTTAAATACCTTTTAATATTTTCGTTCTCGATATTGAATCCGCTAAATGTCTTTTTCTTTTTTTAAATTCTGATTTCAAATTCGTGATCAGCGCCCTCGAAAGCCCGTATATGCCACGTTTCAAGTAGATTCAATAATTTTTTTAAATACTCACCCACCATATTGGATCGCCATTTGGTTTTTTGAAATTCTGTCTTCAGATTTGGAGTTAGCGCTCTCGAAAAATCATAGATACCACGTTTCAAGTAGATTCAATAATTTTAACTCGTTTGCCATATTGGATCCGCCATTTTGTTTTTTGAAAAATTTAACTTCAGATTTAGAGTCAGCGCCCTCGAAAACCCATAGAAACCTCGTTTCAAGTATATCCAATAATTTTTTGAAATAATCGTCCGCCATATTGGATCCACCATTTGGTTTTTTTAAATTCTTATATCAGATTTGTAATCAGCACCCTCGAAAACCATATATAAGTGTCCTTCCAATTCATTATTGTACATCTTGATTTTTTTTTCGACTTTTGGCCACGGAACCGCGGCGCCTGGCTCACTTTGCGAATAGGTGGATTTATAAATGTTTAATTGAGATATTTGAATTTGATTAAGTTGAATTTTAATAGTTAAATACTTAATTAAAATATTGAATGAGCTTTCGATTTCCGCTCAAACTGTAAAGCTCCAAAACTTAAAGGATTTATTACTTCCGGATGTATTATAAGTAACAAATATTAAAATTTCAATAAGATTTTCCAGCATAAAAAAAGATTCCAATGATTCTAGTTCTACTAATATTATTTAGTAAAAATTTGGAGGTAAAAACAATATCAGCATAAATAGTTTATTGGAACATTCAAGTTAAACAAATTCTTCCAGATAAAAAATACTTGAACATGAAATATTCTAACTTTAATATTCAATGTGAACAATACGTCGAAGGCCACCAGACTCAAAACCGTAAGTATGGGAGTGATCAATCATTGACTTCCAAAGTATAAAAAATGTATGGTAAATGAGACGATCCCATACTTCAAGTATATTGAAATAGTATAGATAAAGTATATCTAAAGTATAGCTGAAGTATGGCTGAAGTATAGATGAAGTATAGCTGAAGTATGGGAAAGACTTCATCTATACTTAAGTCTATCTAAAATATAGGCTATACTTCATCTATACGCAAGTATAGTTGAAGTACAGATTATACTTCATTTATACTTAGGTATGGTAAAAGTAACGGAAATAGAATTGCACTCAATTGTTCTTGAAGATACCCTAGCAACCGGATAAAACATAATGTATCATAAATGACAGCTCAACCAAAAATTTGAAAATTTCACGATTAAAGTGATTTTGTGAGTCAAATATTTTTTGAATATTGTTCGTGAGGATATACAATAGAAAACTGATATTATTTTACTTTGTGAAAATCATGATTCTGGATCTCTATTTTCATGTATTTCAGATAACCGATTATCTTCTATCAGTAATAAGACGGCTATAACTACTACAGGCATACTTTTCCTATACTTTAGACATAATCTACATACTTAAGCTATACTTAGAGATATACTTCAGCGATACTTTGACTGAATATCAGCTATACTTTATCTATACTTCAGATATACTGAAGCTGTACTTCTCAGATTCAAATATACATGAAGTATGGGATCGTCTCATATGCCATACTTTTACTATACTATCTGAGAGATCACTCCCATATGATTTCTCAGATGTTTTCCTAGATCAATCCCATACCAACATTTTTTTACCCGGGAGCTTCACAAACATAGGTAAGTGAAGTATAGGTAAGTAAACAATATTCGAAAGGTTGCAGTATTCTTCTTCTTCTTTATTAATAATGTATCCCCTAAGGGCTCACATGACCTCCGTTTCTTACCAGCCCATCTACAAACTTTATATTATCTTATCCTTACTATTTACAATTATTTACATCTATTTATATCAATTTTTGTATCTACCTCCTTACTTCTATGCTCATATGACCCAATTTTACTGTCGGAAGAGTGAGCGAGCGATCGAAAGCAAGAGAGCAAGAGAGTGAGCGAGTAAGAGCAAGCGCATCCGCATGTTAATCTACTTATACTATTACAAAATAATAACTAGTTACAGATCTTCACGCTTCTCATATATGCGACTTCCGTTTCGTTTTTCTTTCACTTCCAAATCTCTTCTATCTCATTCTCATTCGCCCCTCTAGCCCCCTCCAACTTCCTCATCCACTCCTCACCCATTCCATCCTTCCCTAGAATCTTTACAACATTCTCTTGCTAGCTACCTTTATCTTCGATTCCTCTCCTACATCCTTCCCATACATGCTCCCATGTTTCCTCCTCCCATTCACATATTCTGCACATTCTGTTTTCTTCCCTTTCCCAAAACATTTCCTCCTTTACCTCGTTTCCCAATCTAAATCTAGCTTTTCCGGTCCATCTTCTCTCTCACTATCTCTTTTCTAAATACTTTGGTACTCCTTCCTTTTTTATCACCTTATACCTCAGCTCTCAATCTCAATCTCTTTCCTTTCCTTCCACCCCCATATCTCCGCTCCATGACCTAATACCGGACATACCAACGTATCAAATTACAACAGTCACCTTCTCCAATCTTTCTTGAGCCTTCTTTTTCTTATTCCCCATACCTGTTTCATTATCCCTGCCGCCTTTTTATCCTTTCTCTTACATGATGTCTATGATCTCCATTCATTTGCAAGGTATATCCCAAATATTCAAACTCCTTTTCTTCTTCTGACTTTACTCCCTTCCATCTCCCAGTCCATTCTGTCTTTCTTCCCCCTTCCTTTCTGAACCTCATTATCTTTGTCTTTTCCACATTTAAATTCAACTTTTTCCCATCTGATTATTTCTCCAATTCTGTAATTAAATCCGTCATCCCTTCTTCATCCTCTGCCATCAACACTATATCGTCCGCGCATGCCAGTGTGTATATCTTTGCCTCTCCTATCCTCACTCCTCCCCATCCCCATCCCTTTCTCTTAATCTCTTCTTCTGAATCTGAGATTAATATATTAAATAAAAGTGGGTTCAGAGGACATTCCCCATCCCTTTTGTAGACCCCCCATCCCTTCTGTAAACCCTGTCTGATACCGTGGCTCTATCTTCCTTTATCCACTTGTTTCCTCAATCTCTCCGACAAAACCGTTACATATACCTTATACAATGTTGGCATCTGCGTCACATCCCTGTAATATTTAGCATCCTCCCCTTTGCCTTTCTTCGCTATGGGTACCACTACTCCTTCTTTCCATAACTCTGGCCACCCCTCTCGTCTCCATACTCCATTACACATTATCCATGCCCATTCCTTTAGTTCTGTTCCCCCATATTTCCAGACTTCATTCGGAATCTCATCTATACCAGGTGCCTTTCCATCTTTCATTATTCCAAACACCTTGACTTCTTCTTCCCTGGTTATGTCCTCTTCCTTATCTCTTTCTCTACCATATATTTCTCCTTTCCTAACTTTTCTCCCTACCCCTCCTAGCAAATCCATAAAATATTTTTTCCATTCTACTATTTCAATATCCTGGTTTACTCTTTTTCTTCTTTTCCTCTTTCTATTCACAACTTTCCGAAACTCTTCTTCCGTTCTAGCCTTCTCCGCCTCTTCCTCAAACCTTTTCTTCTCTTCCTCTTTCTTTTGATCACACGACTCAGTACACTCTTTTTTTTTCTCCTATATTCTTCTCCGCAACTTTTCTCTTTTCTCCATTTTCTTATCGGACTTATCTTGTTCGTAAGAAGCTCTCGGGTCGACTTCGCAACATCTTTTGCAAAAAGCGCGAAAGTTCCGGATGTTTCTCGCGCCACAGAGTTTGCAGACGCGCTATGTAATATTTCCAAATAGGGATAATGCTCGCGTCATTGGAATACAGAAAGTCATCCCTGAGTCAATCCGTCCACAGAAAAGTTTTAACGTGTCGGTTTTGGGCCTTTTCCTTCTCTCAATAGTTCCCTCAATAGCGCATTATACGGCGCCATATCCGTGGGGGCCACAAGTCAAAAACTCTTTTGACCTGTAGCATAGTATAATCTGGTTAGTCATAGGCCGCCCGAGTGCGCTACTGACTAATATCGCCGCAAAAACTCGGCGACCGTCGACTTTAGAATAACGATTACACGAATCTGCTAAGTTTTCTGAACAAAATGGTGTTTTCGAAATTGTTCTAAAAAAATTTTCTTCAGAGCTGCTAAACAAAACACAAGTAAAAATGCTGTAAATATACCCACTGCTCAAAAATGGTATCTTAAAATTTCAAAATATTTAAAAATGTCGTTTTTGCAAGCATCTTTCTTGAAGATTTTTATTCAGCGATAAAAAACGTTTTGAATAATCTTGAGTTTAATCAGGGAAGGCACGTACCACAGTAGTAGAAAAAAGTGTAGAAAAAAAGGTGTAGAAAAAAAGGGTGGAAAAAAATGTGGCAGACAGAAGTTTTCTCCAGATGTGTCCACGACCTTTGCTCGCTCAGCAGGGCCGTCTCAAAACGTTTAGGTGGTCTGCGCCTTTCTCTCCTGATACCAAATTTTAATATTATGATACAGCATCAAGCTTGCACGCAAATTTTCTTTATTTTTTTTATTTAATTTATTATTTTTATTTCTGAACTATATTAATTGTCATTAATCAGGCGCAGCCCACCTGAAAGTTTTTAGACGGTCTTGCTGACCGAGAAAAGGTACTGGACACATCTGGGGAAAACCTCTGCCTGCCACTTTTTTCTACCCTTTTTTTCCTACATCTTTTTTTCTACACTTTTTTTTACTACTGTGACACGCGCCTTGCCTCATTATACTCAATATTATTCAAAACGATTTTTATAGCTGAAATATAATTTTTATTGAATTTCATGGACAATATTGGAATCAGTGTACATCACCCTACAGTTCAAGCCATTAAACGGCGCGATAGCTCTATCCAATTCCTAAATAAAAATCTTCAACAAAGAAGATTAAAATCAAATTCAAAATCCCATTTAACGTCCAACACTCAAGTCCATGTATAAATTCCTGAAAATGAAAGAATAACTAAAATAAAAATAAAGAATCTAACGATAAAATTTGGACAACCACCACAAAATGCTCCTATTGCAATTCCTAAAAACAAAATAAAAATTTGTTTCTTTGGTCAATAATAAAAAAAGATTTAATATTAATAAAAATAAAAAAGACGAAAGAAATAAAAAAGAGAAGGAAGGGGATTTGGTTAGTTGCCTTCTTATTTTTCTTTCGTCTTTTTTTTATTTTTGACCAAAGAAACAAATTTTTATTTTGTTTTTAGGAATTGCAATCGGAGCATTTTGTGGTGGTTGTCCAAATTTTATCGTTAGATTCTTGGTTTATTTTCAGGAATTTATACGTATACCTGAATTCTTTCAAATTTTTTCCGACATATTATTAGCTGTGGGGTCATATGAAAGTACAGGTCTTTGAGCAGTGGGTCGATTTACAGCATTTTTGCTTGTATTTTGTTTAACAGCTCTAAAGAAAAAATGTTTAGAACAATATCGAAAACACCATTTTGTTCAGAAAACTTAGCAGATTCGTGTAATTGTTATTAGAACCTAACATTTTTTCTGCGGAGATATTGCCTTCCAAAGTCGACGGTCGCCGATTTTTTGCGGCGATATTAGAAAAGGTTAAGTCTGACACGCGCATTGCACGGTACATGAATTTATGAGAATGAGAAATGTACATCAACATTTTGTCGCCTTTTTTGTGGCATACTTTAGGTCGACGGGAACACGGAAACGCTTCAGGTGTTATCATTTTTGAACAAAGAGTTTTTTTGTTTACCCTTTAAGCCAAATTTTTACCTGTGACATAATTCAGTTAAGAAGAGTTATGTAAGTCGAGCTTGAACACTTAAAAAATTACACATGCTATAATAAACGAATATTGCAAGAAATTAATGAGGCTCCTTAATCTTTTTGAAATAAAAAAGTCGGATACAAAGATCTCATACATCACTTACTTGTCTTTTAAATATAGATGTAATCCAATTGCTATAAGCTTCATTATGGATTCCAATATAAATACAGCTGTAAAAAAGTAGTTGAAAATTTTTAGAGCATATGTTAGCGCTTTGGGCATCATATAAAACTCCAATGCCATAGTAACGACATTTAAACCAATCACAGCTGCTATTGCTAGATCGAAGTATTTAGATGTCACAACGTTATGAATGAAAAGTCGCTGCTTTGAATAATTGCTGTAGTAAGGAGGTTCGTGCATTTCTGAAAAAAAAAATGATTTGTTAGATATTTTTGTGAACTAAAGTCTTCTTACACACATATAACACTTTCCGAAAAAAGCTTAGTCTTCTTTGTTTTAGATTTCATTTATGTTAGGAAGTAGCATACAATTTTCTTCGTGACCTATAAAAAGTTCATAAATAAATGATTGATTATTCCTCGGTAGTCTAGCCATCAAGAATTTAAAAAAATCATAAATAGTCAGTAATATTGTTGACTTTAAATACAGTTGTCAAGATTTTTCTTCTAAATCCGAAATATTAAGCAGTACTTCCAACTAATTTGCTGTGCAACGCCAGATGCAAAATTATCTCACAACAAAAATAAGTCGCCTAATTTGCTCGATTGTATCGTAATTGGAAATGATTACAGCTTCGAGATGAGTATACAAGTAAAAAAATGATTACACACAATCAGTTTATTGAAAAGGGTACACGAGGATAATGTTGTAATTAAGAGAGGCCAAAGTTGAAGGACAGGCGTATTTGAGTTGCAGACTGGATAGCGTTTAGACTTGATTTCCAAACTGAAAAGAACCAGTTGTTAGTTTTTCATCAGATAAGAGAGGGTTAGGAAAGCAATGTTAGATAGAGCAATTAATTGAGGCTTACAGTTAGTTTTAAAATTGAGAACGTTGCATTTCTTGTAGATTTGTCTTGGAGCATTAGAGTTTTAGATCTTGTGGAACTTAAAGAAAATGTAGTCAAATATAGAAGACAAATGTAAAATTCAGATGTCGGTTTGTGTTCACCCTGATTTCGTCTATCTATTTCCTGAGTTAACTCGAATCTTTAAAAAGATAAAAAGAAGCCTAAAAAGTGCTGATAATTTACTAGCACCATGGCGCGAGAATTTGAAATTTGGGTCAAAAATGTATCAAGTTCTTTATTACTCAATCCGAAAAATTAAAGATTCCATTTCCTATGACTTTCCATTAACTATGACGTGAATATGTATTTAGAACATAATTGTGAGGACTTGAGCGATTATTTCGGGGTAACTTTGATAACGTTTACTATGATCTTCAAGTGCAATTTCGAGGGCGGAATTGCAAACAACTTGAGTTCAATTAGCACAATTTTGGATAGTTATTTAGAATTTAATTTTCTCTTCGTCTGGAATAAAATACAGGGTGAAATGTTTTTTAGAATTTTTCATTCGGATATTTGGATATAAGATCGTCATATCTTGTATATATACTTAGAAATCCAACATATTAGATAATGATCATTCTAAAGCTAAATCTTATATGTGGGTAATAAGTATCTATGTATGTGTGCATAAACAAATGTAATTTCAAGTCTTGGACATTTCGTATTTAATATACTATTCAAATGACACTGCATACTCCTGGAAGATAAACAGAAGAGACAAACGATCTGTATAAGGAACTTATTAGTTACTCGCGTGACTCACTCAAGATTCAATCTATAAGGTCGAACGTGATCAATTCACCGGAAGCAGCGAGCGTAGATAATTCGCTGGAAGCAATGTACATGCTCAATTCGTCGGAGCTTCAGACCATAAACACCCTATCTTTAACATAAAAATCAAGAACTATACAAATCTCAAAGTTACCCCTGGGAATCGTCTTTGAGTTCCAAACGATCCCACTGTTAACTTGAACTTCAAAGTAAGAAACGCTTTGTTTGAGTCCCAGTACTTTCAATTGAAATTAAATTGATTTCGGTTTCGTTTTTATACTTATTTTGGCTTCTCTCAAGATTTTTATCTTTTTTCGAAAGGTCTCGAAAAATATTGTAGCATGTTATAAAATATACAAATGGCACATAATCATCAATAATAAATCTAATACAAATTATCATTGCACATATAAATCAATTTCCATAAATCATTGGCACAAAAAAAAATCATTTGCCTAGGCACAGAAAATCATCAAATTGGCATAAAGACACATATAAATCAATAGTATAAATCAATCATGATATATCATCATCATAATCCATTGACAACGGCCATACCACGCTGAAAACACCAGTTCCCATTAGATCACTGAAGTTAAGCAGTGTTGGGCGTGGTTAGTACTTCGATGGGTGACCGTCTGATACTACTGCGTTGCTGTTGGCGGTCGTGGGTGTGGTGAGCCCACACTCTTAGTTATTTACTACAAGAAACTATCCACCTAAAAACACTACCCGAATCGGGGGTAGTATATTCATCGAAAATGATGAGAATTCCAGGCAATTTGCAAGGCATGGATCAAATAGCATGCAAAAAAGATTGAATGAAAAGTTCACAAAGTCCTAGAGTAGTCCTATATGTTTTAGTTGAGTTTAATTTGCGTCTCTTTCTCGGCAGGTTTCATGGTTATTTGAAGGGAAAATTGTGGGATTTTTGGTTGGGCGCCAGGTATTACGGGGGTAATGCCAAGGAGGAAGAATGGAAAGTGGAAAGCCGAGAAAAGGGTAGAACACAAGTGAAGAGATCGAGTTAAAAGGTAAAGTGGCATTTATTGTCACTTACAAGATCTTCAGAATCTGGCGGCTCGTGACCAAGGGCCGACAGATTGTAGCAGAGGGCGAAAGGCCCGGCGAGCGATGGTGTCCTGAATGAGACCGTGGTGGAGTCGGTTGGAGGTCTTCCCCTGGAGCAGAACGTAGGGTGGGATGGCGACACGGGTTTGCACTGAAGAGTCCTAGGCACTGGATTATCTCCACTTAGCGATAGAGTAAGACTGACGACGACGCGACGGGTCTCGTTATCGTCGCGGGCTTCGGGACCCCTCGGGGGATTCCGCCTTATCTCGGGTGCGGCCCGGCAACCCTTTCATGCAGGGCCGTGTCGAGTTCCTTTTAATAGTAACAATTCTGTTACAAGACGTAACATCAGTAAAGGAGTCTCTCCGAAGCAGATACAAGCATCTTCTTCGACAGATTTTGTCTTCCAATCTGTCGGCGTTGAACAAGGTATCTGCGACTAACATGCTTGTCGTCCCGGTTCTGCCCTACTCGTCTAGGGTTATCCAATTGGCGAAAAACGAACTCAAGGCACTTGCTGTCACCACACGTAAGATCACGCATATGCATAAAAGCTTGCTAATCAATTCGTCAGTTCCGCGATTATACATTTCACGCCGTCAAGGCGGACACGGAATTCTGAATATCCAGAGTCTTCATAACTGAATTGTTCTAAGGAGAGCTTATATAGTAGCCAATGCCAGAGATCGTCCCCTAAAAATGATCAGGAACCACGAGATGATTGGAATAGGAACGTTCGTTTCCAAAGCCGCGGAGCAAGCGGCCGAGACCCGTGGCCTGAATTTTAACATTAGAAGTGAGGAAAGTGCATTACTCCATCTAGATGCTTCACTTTTGAAAGCCGAACTGAAGAAAGCACAAGTTCAAAAATTCCTTTAAGAGCTACTCGACAAGAAAACGGACGGAAATTTTCACAGGAATGTAGAAAAACAGTCCTTTTTGAAGGAGTAACCTTTTGCGTTCCTCAAATCATCAGGGCTTAATTCAGGTACAGAGGGTTTTATTTTCGCATTCAAGGACGGTGTCATTTCCGCGTTAGCATACTGTGACCGCACTTTATGTCAAAAGGTTCCCAGCGATAGGTGCAGAGCGTGTCATGCGCACGCTGAGTGCCCGGAACACATACTATCGGGGTGTCCCACGCACGCAGGAACGACGTACATCTACAGACATAATGCGCCCCTAAGAGTGCCTTATTACCATCTTTGTCACTCTTACGTTGTTGGCTGCGATCCTGCCCTGCCGAACGCTCCAAGGGAGAGAGAGTCAATTGTCCAAAACAAGAAGTGCCAAATTTTCTGGAACTACGATTTTCCGACATTGATTATCAAGACCTTAAAAGGGAGCTGCAAAGTCTGTACGGAAAATATTCAGTACAAGTAATTATCCTTGTGATAGGTGTTCTCGGAGGTACGCATCTGTCACTGTTTCGTAACCTTAAAGCCATACCCGCGTGCCAAAAATGTGCAGTTGTTCCCAGTGAGAACCTGCGGCGGTTGCTTAACCCTATTTTTTAATTATATAT
>CAKNWU010189012.1:0-11166 GCA_932072015.1 Andricus quercustozae | reverse complement strand
CTAAAAAATGTTGCGGATGGGGCCTACACGTTTCTAGTTATGCCACTGAACTTATTTGCTGACCATTTCAAATAGTAAGGCTGACAATCTCGCGCAGTGCTTATTGCAATGCGAAAAAGGAGATCTAACTCACTTCCAAAAGTAAAACTCACAGTTCTTTGCTTACTATGTACATTAGTTAGTCATACAGCTTACATGTTCAACTGTACTATTTCAAATAGTTAATGAAGCTGCTTTTTCTAGTAATCTTTCTTTTTACTATTTGAAGTAGTAATGCTGACTTTAGGTTTTGTATATTTTGAGACAACTATCTCATACAGTATCAGAAACCATTTTAATTGTTTCTTGTACAATGTGAACAAGTAAACTTCAGGTTAACAATGCATGAAAGTGAATCAAACTATCCAATTTTTCCCGTGATTAGTATCACGTATATTATTATTTTATTTTTACTGATAAATAACAAATTGTTATTTTTATTTATCCATATTGGTGTGAGATTATAGAGAACCTACTTTGATGCTCCCAACCTCTACTAATGTACGTAGGAGTTACAGGTTCAAATTGGGCCTAAGTGTCTAATAGTGTTGCCGTTCGAGATGAGGAATGGCAAGGCGGAGGTCGAGGAACTCAAGGAAGGACAGCTCGAGGCCTCGCGTTTCGAGACAAAGCAAGGCGGCCAAATTTCGAGGCATTGAACCGAGTGAGTTTTGTCGTGAGCGGTACTCCGTCTTTTTGTTGAATTTCTTGGTTTTTTGGAACAGCAATGCTAAGCGTTTGTGATTGATGAGTGCTATTGCCTATTCTGCACCTGAGGATGAATGACTTTGCTGTGTTTATCGTGCGAATTCGTTCAAATTCTTGAGTTTTGTTTTGAGGTATGTTCTGAGTTATGAACTGACTGTTGTAACTCTCTCGGCGCGTGGAGTATGAACTCTCATTCAGAGACTCTATAACGTGTCTGCTAAACGATTCGTAAAGTTTGAAACGCGTGTGTTATTGACTTCTTAAATAACAATGAGTGATAGCGAAAAAAAGTGTGGTCAATGTAGCTCCACAATTTCTGGGGACTTCTGTTCATGTCCGTGCGGTGTGTTGTATCATATTGGCTGTTTACCTCATGCAGCCAGATCTAATGGCAAAAGGAGATTTTGTGGAATTAAAAAATCGACTAGATCTCTCTCTCCAACTCCGACAGCTTCATCCAGCGCTACGCCCACTCTTAGTCAGATTGCCGAACTTTTACACTGAAAAAAATGGTATAGCTGTTGTAGCTAGAAATATATTGCTGGGGAGATATAGCTGAATTTCCAATAAAGTCTAGGTAGGACTGCAAACTAGATAGCTAAGATATAAAAACCGTCTATCTCCTGCAGACAGAAAATTTGGGAGATAAATCTATCACCATTTGCTAAACATTCTAGCAGTCAAGCTAAAACATCGTATCTCCTATAATTGGTTTGCTCGTGACAACTAAATTTTCTAGGTACTGTGCCTATATTTTGCTGCAAGAAAATCTGTTCAATACAGCTAACTATTTAGGAAGACGAAATCCAGCGATACTTTCTAGCTGGGATAGCAAGAATTCTAGGTAATACACCTAAAAAAAATTTTCAGTGTATTAAAGTACACCGAAAACATAAAATTGGAAACTGAAAAGTTAATTACCAAGAAGATAGACTATTTAACGGAAAGCTTAAAAACTGGGATCAGTGAGCTGTCCGGAGAAATTGATTCATTTGATGCCAAACTAGAGGAAACTATAGAGGTAGTTGATGGTATCGAATTAAAAGTTAATGAACTTGCAGCTGTGAACGAACAGTCACATAATTCTTCTCTACAAGAAAATTTAATTTCCTCGCAATTTCTAGCAGTAATCTCTGATAGGTTTTCTAGGAAGCGTAATGTCATAATTTTTGGATGCCCGGAAACTGTAGAAGGCGGTAAGCTCACATTAGTGAAGATTAAAGAGTCTGAAACTAATAAAGTTAACGAATTCATCAGCATTTTTTATAACACTCATCCAAACAAAATTTCAATCATGAGGCTTGGTAAAAACCCACAGAATCTCGGTCCACCTCGGCCAATCAAGGTAATATTCAACGAGAAATTAATCGCCCGGAATGTTCTGAAAACCTATTGGAAGTGGAAGAAGAATCAAGTACAGCAGATTACGACCACCGATACGTCATTGGCCGAAGATTGTAAACTCTTGGTCTGGAGCGGGCTTAGATACTTCAGAAAAAGAAGTGATTCACAACTGTGGTAATGTAACAAATAGTTTTAATTGATCGTATATTGTTAATTTAGATCTACAGAAAGACTTTTCTTTATATTAAAAAAACGTTAGAGGCCTTAATACTAAAGCAGAAAATATGCACTACTGAGCTTTTCGATACTGGCATATTATTATTATTATTATTATTATGGGATGACAGATTAGATAGACGTGGAGGCGGTGTACTTATAGCAGCTAAATCTTTAACTACTTCGGGCAATGTTGATATCTCCCATATTATTAGAGCATCTCCTAAAATCAATTCTGTAGCAATAAAGGTTATTTGTGAGGGCATCACTTTTATTTTATTTGCCACCTATTTACATCCTGATACTTCTCCTTCTGAACTTGAGAAATTCCTCGAGGCTTGATCCACTCTGTCAACCTTATGGACGAGTAGAGTATTAATCATTGGTGATTTCAATATTCCTAAACTAGTTAATTATGTCAATCATGGCATTTCGGATACTAAGACATTTCTTTTACATACTTTTTTGGATTTAAACTCCTTGTCACAATATAATAATGTACACAATATCAATGATCAATATCTAGATCTTGTTATCTCCTCTTTTCTGTGTCAGGTAACAACTAGCTTGATTTCTATTCTACCCGTAGATAATCACCACCCTCCGTTGTTGGTTAAATTTGAAGCAAGTGTTCCGGCTTATTCAACAAGTGTACAATTTTCTACGGATTTCTCAAATAAGCGATATAAATTTAAAGGCTGTGACTACGCCAATGTTAAAAGTAAATTAGGAAGTACTGTTTGGTAGTTGCTTACACAACACACGGACGTTGATGTAGTTACAGATTTATTTTATGTTAAGTTGTATGAAATATTGGATGAAGAAATTTGAATAATCTCCTCAAATCCTAAGGATATGAAACATCTGCCATGGTATACGATAGAGATTATAATTAACATTCAACGAAAAAACAAGGCTAGACTTAATTATAATTTGTATGGCAATTTATACCATTTAAATATATTATTAACCCTTAAAAAAGACTGGAAATACATTATCAAGCAGGGGTACAAAAATTATGTAAATAAGGTGGAATTAGATATTGAGAGATCACCGTCTTCAATATGATCACTAGTCAATAATCTTAATAAGACTTACAGAATTCCCGGAATTATGTTTTATGATGATAATGCAATTACACGTCCTAAAGATATTGTTGATTCATTTTCTGACTTGTTTTTGAGTGTCTATAAGCCAGCCACTGATTTGGCTTGTGGTATTATCTCTGAAACTCTTTCTTATTTGGGAGATGGAATGGGTATTACTGATGTACAAATACTTTCTAATATAAAAAAGTTAAGAAACAAACTCTCCTCTGGATTGGACAAGATCCCAGCTTCGTTAGTAAAATTTTTTGCTAATGAGATTTCTGAGCCTTTAAGGATTATTTTTGATTTGCCTATCGCATCAGGAAAATTTCCAGAAAAATGGAAATGCGCGAAAGTTTGTCCTATTTCCAAGAAAGGAGATAAATCTCAAATCGTTAATTACCACCCGGTGGCATTGCTGTGCAATTTTTCTAAGGTTTTGGAGATGTTCTTGAGTGAGATAATCTGGTCCTACCTAAGTCCTATCCTTTCTCTTTCTCAGCATGGGTTTGATCCAAAAAGGTCCACCGTAACTATGCTGATTACATGTTTGCAAATTATTGAATCATCACTCACACAAAATAGACAGGTTGATGTCATATTCACTGACATCTCCAAGGCCTTCACTTGCATTACCCATACTAAAATCATGATTGATTTGATGAATCTTGGGATACCTGATGAAATCTTGAAAATTGTTGACTCCTATCTCAAAAATCGGAAAATGATTGTTCAATATAATAGATACTCTTCCTAAGAATTATCTCCAACTTCAGGTGTGCCACAGGGCTCAAATCTTAGCCCACTCCTATTCGTTGCAGTACAAGATTGATAACAGAGGTCTTCAGCGACTCTCTTTGATTAAAGACTTAGGTATTTATCTGCACTGTACTCTGAAGTTTAATTTTCAGATTGACAACAGGATCAAGGATGCTAATCGCTCCCTAGGATTTTTGTTTAGAACGTGTCAGATGTTTAATAAGCCAATTACTCTCAAAACATTATACTACTCTCTGGTCAGAACTAAACTGGGATATAGACTGGTAATTTGGCATACTGATACGAAATATTTGACAGCGGCCATCGATAAATGCCAAAAGAAATTTCTAAACTACAAAACGGAAGGGGTATTTGTACCCCCTAGCTCTGACTACAAACAATTGTGCAGTAGATTTAATGAATGGACCCTTGAGAATAGGAGAATTATTAATATGATAATTTCCCTGCGCAAAATAATAAAAAACATTATAGACTGTCCAGATCTCATGTCTCAGGTTCCATTTGTTGTTCCTCAGTTCTATGCTCGTTCCAGCATATCATTTTATCTCCAAACTCAATTTGAGAAAACCCCGATAAACAGAATATATGCTGCATATAATACGATAAATGAAAATGTTAAATCACAATTAGACATACAGCATATATCATTGAATGCTCTTGTCCGTGCGATCAAGGAATTCATCGAGAATTCTATGTAAATGCTCATCAACACTTGACTCGAGTCATCAATCAATATGTACATTATTATTATTATTATCCTATTAAGCCGTTTCCCTTTCGGGGTAGGCGTGAATTGCTCGGTTGGAAAGTAGTAGTGTGAGAATGGGTATATAGGTATAAGGTAGATAGGTATATAGGTGTAAGGTATAGATATTTTAGATTGATCTATAGTGCTCGTGTTACTTATTTAAATAACACGTTCACTCCGCAACACTGCTCCGACCCAGGTTGCTGATTATTCTCTCTAGTGATCACCCCACGTGGAGCGTCTCACAAAATTGTTATGTGTGGCTCCCCACTTGGGCCCATTAGTATCCAAGGTCTTTGTTTCAGGCATCATTCACTCTACTCACATTCTTTTTATAAACTATTTGTCGCCAAACTTTTCTGTCCTGGCATACTTCACTAGCTTCCTCCAGCTCCATGCGTTTTTTATGCAAGTTCTCCTGATTTTATGGCTTCTTATGTCTCTTCGGATTAATGTCTCATTCACAGACTCTATCCATGCTTTCAGCGGTCTACCTCTAGGCATTTTGCCAGTTACTTTACCTTTATACACCTGTTTGGTCAGTCGTTCATTTTTCATTCTTTCAAGATGTCCAAACCACCTGAACTGATTTCTTTCCCATATATTTACTAGTGTCTCCCCTGTACCACATTCTTTGAGGATCATCTCGTTTCGGACTTTGTCCATCAGTGTTTTCCCGCATATTATGCGCAGAGCTTTAATACCAATCGCGTTAAGTTTACTCATGTCCTTTTCTTGACATGTCCATGTTTCGCTACCGTATAGTATAGGTGGTACAATTAAATTTTTTTATAGGGTCATTTTAGATTCTTTTGATTTGTTTTTATCTCTGAGAATGGACCCTGCTCTACCGATAGCCGTCTTACCCTCATTAAGGGCATGTGATACATAAACAATGATCGATTTTCGCAGTGTTAGGTTCCCCCGGCTTTTTTTCCTACAATAATAAAGATTTTGCCTTAAGAATTTGAGGAATGATAGCGAACATGCTAACGGGCGTCCCAGAACTCTTCTGTTGTGGAATAATTTTAAAAAATTCAATTTGCTAAATTTGATTAATATGTGTGTATTGTGAGGTTATGTGTGTTACAATTCTCCCCGCAGCTTCACTTCCAAACTACACAATATTTTTTGTCGAAAACTTAGGACAAGTAATAAAACATAGTAACTAATGTCCCGGAACTAAGCTTGTTTGTAGGCAATCCAAAAAATATATTTCATAAATAATTTAATTTATGCTCGTTAGGACGCCCTCTATACCACTCGGTCCAACAGATACCGACATTATCGGAATGACAGAGACTTGACAACCGGTCCTAACCTCCAAATAGTGCATTTACAGAAAAATTTTATTTTTGCAGAATATATTTTCTTGCTATTATCCCTTAAAAAAAGAGTTCGGGGACGTCCGTTATTCTATTTTATAGCATCTCCGAATTAAGTTTTTAAAAGTTTTAAGTTTTGTGGACAAAAACCCGGGGGAACTGAACCCGATTAAATATCACATGCCCTTAATGCGCCTATCTAACTCCCCATCTATTTTTCCGTCACTAGTGAATGGGCTACCTAGATATACGTATTTGTCAACTTGCTCTAATCTGTCATCATTCAGGACAATGTTGCATATTGTTTTAATTTTAAGTATAAATTTTAAGTACATTATAATACTTTTCTTGTGACAATTATAACTGAATTTCATTTTTAAATTAAGTTAAGTAAATCAATTAATTTCAACTATAAATTGGTCTAAATTGGTCTGTCTGAAATCTGAAGTAATACAATGAGAAACTGGTAGGTATATTAACTTTCGAATGATTTTCAGTCGTGCGATCTGAAATTCATTTGGGCTGGCAGAAATGCGTGTGCAAACTGCGATGCGCGAACACTTAGGAAAAATGTCGATTGACGCGTAGATCTCGGTGAGTTGGAGATGTGTATATTTAAGCCGCTTGTGAAACATTTTTACTTGAATAAAAAAAAGTGTTTAAAAAATGGTTGAAATCCAGAAATTATAAAAAAAACCAGTGTTGATCGATGCCTGTTTAAATCTATGTGTTGAAAATGAGCGTCGTTTGTGAAATGTTTTTTATGACCTAATGCTGAGACAAATTCCAAGGAATATATTCTCGTGGGGGTTAAGAAAAGTTCAAGTTTTTACGGGAAATGAATTTCCGTATCTTATTTTTATCATATTTTATAAGTAGGATATCTTATAAACTCCAAAAACATTAAGTGAAGGTTTGACGGGATGTCAACAATAGTTGCGTCTTAAATTAACCTAAAATTTTCATTTTACGTGCATAAAGCAGTTGACTTTCAACCAAGCGAGTAACTGGATGTCATATTACAATCATCAGTTGACTTTCAACCGGCGAATGATCCTTTTGGTTACATCTGAAATTCAACCTACTTTTTTTACTGAAATTCAGATTCTTGTATTACTGTGTGGTCTACGGACTGTTGGACTTAAGTAAATCAAATCACACAAATCCCAATATAGCTTACCATTTACCATTTCCAAAGGAAGGCAAAAAGAGAAAAAAAGGACTAAAAATTATATTCGTAGCGCTTCCCGTGCGGAAAATGCCTTTTTTAGCCTTATTTAAAAAAAGGCTCGTACTAGGCCCTGATAAGGTTGCCTGATTTGAAAATGTGTACAACGGCCCTGATCAGGCACAAATGAGGCCCGTATAAGGTGCCCTTATTTATAAGTAAAGCCATCTGATAAAAGGCCGTATTTACGGCCCTGATCAGGTCCGAAAAATGTCCGGATAGGTTGCCCTAATTTAATTGTATTTTAATGAGCAGTTGAATGTACAATGAATATCTTTTTATGAAATTATCACTTGTAATGGACTTAGAATTTTTTTAAGTGAAATGCCAGTGCCATTCTAAGCTAAAACTTGAAAACTTGAAAAAAAATTATTTTTTTTTAAATACGAAGTTTTTATGATGTAATTAGTTTGTTTTTCATTCACCAACAAAATGCATTCGAAGTAGAGTCAAATCAAATATAAAAATAATTACATTTAATTGATTCTAACTTCTTATTAATCTTGAATCTACTAGAACTTATAACCAGGAAATAATTTGCGATAACAAAATTTTTCGAGATTTAAAATTTCCAAAATTATAAATATTTTAAAGTGATGATTACAATTTTCAAAACAAAAAAAATTGTTATGAAACGGGTCACAAAAATTTGTCACGCGACCCTGCGTTTTGTTAGGAGTTGCGAATGCGTAGACAGGGGGTTCGAACCCACAGCGAATAAGAATTTTATTAGCGTGCGATTATTAATGTATTGATTGTTTGCATAATAGTAAATAATTATGTAATTAAATATGTGAACAAATATTAAAGTCGTATCCTCTACTATAGGACTAGTTCTATACAATTTAATGAAATTTTTTTTCCGTGTATGTGATAATATGTATTTTAATAAAATATTACATTTCAAATTCAAAATACCTATTTTTATATTTATTTTAAAAAAATAATTAAGGGATTTGACAATAAATAAATAAGGTCCTGCTAAGGACCTCAATTATTTTAAAGGCGCAAAGAAGGCTGCCTGACATGGACCTTATAAGGTGGCCACTTACGGCCCTTTTAATTCCGAGCGTTACGAAACACTATAAGGGCCTGATAGGATTAGATTATCCAGACCTTAAATATAATACGGCAACTGTTTCAGAACCCGGTACTGCCCGGATTTAAATTTCCGCACGGGTTATACTGCTCGAAGGAACCCAAAGATAAGGTTCATACAACAAGCTGAACATATATATGATAACCTGGAAATCAGTCAAATTTGTGTCTTCTGCTATATAGTAATCTGCATTTTTATCTGCATGATCTGCATGAAATTCCGTAAATTATAATTTTGAAGTTTTTTTTCGAATTCATTTTGAGACAGGCAAAGAATATTTTTTTACATTTCTATTTCTTGAGTTCGTGTTACATTTAAAGCGATCGCCGTCATTTCAAAGCGTGATAAATAAATTCCGTAGGGTGGCGAATGAATATTGTGTAGGGCATATAAATAAATGGTTTATGGCTGAGATCTGGACGACCCTTTTGTACTCTCTCTTACTCCCTCTATCCCTCTTTCTCAAAGTACCTTTCTCTAACTCCCTTAATCTCCATATTTAAGTTATGAGTGCTAGATCAGCAATCGCAATCTACTCTACGGGTAACGCTCACGTTGTCTTATTAAAGTGTTATCTCTCACCCAGTGACATTACAGAGACATTAACTATTAAAATTTTAAGGTTCCTATGTGATAGAACACCTCCACACGAAAATCAATTTACTTTTATAAGATTTTCATAGAAAATTATTATCTCTATTCCAATCATAATTATGTAATACATTTTAGAAACTTCTATTGCCCATACTTTGTTATGCTTTTAAGATGTAATAATTTTATAAGCCTTTAAAACTTACAAATACTTCGTTTATAATGTATTATTTTTGTGCTTGATCATAGAAACTCTATAAGCAAGGAATGATCTCCAGAACGAGAAAAGCATGTTTATCAAATCATTTATCTGACTAAACACTACGCTCAAGTGTGACGAGTAGCGACTCTTTTAAAGAGGTCAGATCAAATCACGAGGGAGCGAGCACGTTTATACTCCTAATCTGAAAGGGCTGTACTCTATGAAGAGCTACTGGCGCTTGTAAGACCTCCTTCTCAGACCATTGACAGTTGTAGTATTGTTGCCAAGTGTGGCGCCTAGATATTCTATCGTCTGTCGGACACTTCAAGTACAGGGGGTGGAACCTGCAACTCCCTTTCCTCTCGAGTCTCCAGGACGAGACACAGACCTTTATGCCAGAAACGAACATCACCCTTGAAAATGTAACATGCTGAAATAGAGGAGTCACGTTAGACGTTAAAAATGAAAAACTTGTAAACCCGGCGGCGTTCCACCGATTTGAATGAAACCTTTTGCATTGTGTTACTAAAGATGTGTAAAGAAAAGTTTTAAAAAGATCTCTTTGCTAATTGTTATTTATTTGTTTAAACAAAGAATTGCGAAAAATCGGTTCTAAAGTTGAATAACTTGAACAAATAAAGTCCTAAAGCCACGAAAATAGTAATGTAAGGGTAAAAAAAATGCTAAATGGCGGCAACACTTTTTTTTACATTTATCAAAAAACTCCAAATAAATTATTAATATTTGTCATACATGTTCCTTAAGTCATTGGTAGATAATATAAAATAAGTTGGACTCGAAATGAAGGGTGAAACCACCCTCAAATCGAGCAAATATCCCTCAAAAAATGGTTTTTGGTAGTTATTTTGGAAACATTGCATCGGAAAAAAATGATTTTTTGCAGACAAATAGTCCTTACAGTTTACAACCCGGGTAGAAATTGAAACTTGGTTCTTAATAGGCCCTGTCTATATTTCCTATTTTCTATCGAGGCCCTAAAGTGGCAATCTATCTAGGGCGCAATCGGAAACGTCACGCTCAGCTAGCGAGGTCATGAGTAGGCAACATAACGAAGGCCTATTAATAGGGCCTTTATATAATCTAGCTATTCCCTCACTTCAGTAGAAGGAACAAAATAAAAAATTAATACAATTAAATACGGAAACACGCTCACAATTATTATTTTAATTATTATATATACTTAATTTATTCACTACATACATAATAGCACGCTTAATCGCTATGAAAAATCGGAAACGCTGCGGCGAGATTCGAACCTAACTTACCTAAATTACTAACGCACTTGATCCCTAACAACTAAACCCCACGGCTAATTTACATGACGGAATATTTGGCAAAAATCTCGGCAAACCGGCGTCGCCTGACAACTCAGGACAGTGTAACAAATATCTGGGCCCTGTTTCATTTGTGATTTGTTGCTTCAGACATTTTTTTAATAGATAGGGTAAACATTTTACCACTTTCAATAATTAAATTGATTTTTTATAAAATACATTTTTTTAAAGGAACTGATAATATTCTTGTATGAATAATATTATCCAATTTGATATCCCAGTGCTCAGTATGTAATATTTTATAAATTGTACTCATTGAATTAAATCTTATTATCTTAGTGTATAAATTTCATGAGAAAGAATTCCTAATGTTTTAAATCCAATAGTCAATGAATTACTTGGAAATAGAAAGAGTTAACTTTAGGGTTACCACCCGTCCTGGGTTTTCGAGGCATGTTATAATATTTCGTATTTAGAATACTACTTTGTCGTCTTCGTGTTTT
>CAKNWU010188984.1:0-10163 GCA_932072015.1 Andricus quercustozae | reverse complement strand
GGTCCTGTGTAATCCTAGTATATCCTCAGCCTTTGATAATTTAGCATCTGTGCCGAAGTTATAAAGTTTCAGTTACATCGACAAACAAAAGGACACTTGTCGGAAATGGAAGGACGATCACAGATAAAAGGGTTGACCTGTCATCACAACCCACTAACCAATATTATCAGCATTAGCTAGCCACTACAGTGTCACGCCCAGGGTCTCGAGAGTAGATAGCAGAGACACATTTTACTCAAGACAAATACAAAGCGTGGAAACCTTTAATAAATTCGTAAGTATTAAATTATTTAACACCTGTTTAGAAACTTTTTATCTATCACATACTTCTTTGATTAACTAGTCAGCCCTATTCAAGATGGACTAAAACCAAACAAGAAGCGTTAATCTGGAGCTTGGTGAAGAAATAACATCCAGCTGTATTATAACGTTTTCTTATAAAATCTTTCAACTTTAACTTTGTATATTTTAATCTCAATTCTTCAATCCATTTGTAATTGTTTAACCCGAATCCCTTCGCGTGGGCGGTGAAGTGACCGCCTTTTTGGAATTTCGAATGTCGTGCTCACCAGTGAGCTTTGGGTAAGATGGGAGGGGCATGTATTCTTTAGTTACACTTAGGACCTCTATTTGCGGCAATTTCCGCTATTTCCGGCCAAACGTTCCTTTTTTTTCTTTTTTTTTGTCCCACCTACTCGGAATTTGATTATATTGTACTTTCAAGTTACAAGTGTCAAGTTATGTACTTTTTTCAAGTAGCCTTTTTTGAAGTGTCAATTATACTTAAGCATATTCT
Organism: Andricus quercustozae; assembly: GCA_932072015.1. NCBI lineage: Eukaryota > Metazoa > Arthropoda > Insecta > Hymenoptera > Cynipidae > Andricus > Andricus quercustozae. The sequence continues at coordinate 9,367 of CAKNWU010188984.1, read as the reverse complement.
AGTTTTATTCTAAATTCTAGTTTTATTCTAGTTTAATTAAACGATATTATATTTTTGCCGAAAAAAGTGAAACAAAAAATTATTTTCAAGCTAGAATCTATATTATGTTGATGGCTAACGATATGTTGTTTAAATCAAGAATTTTGATAAAGAAGGTGTTTGCCGAGTTGTATCAGAGTTTCTTTGCTTTCATGGCACTAAATAATTCACAAAAAGTGGATAATACAGCATGATAATCATTTAAAAACGTGGGCGGTCAACTGACCGCCGCGCGATAGCTCGTGTGACTCAAGTTGGCGCGAACGGATTAAGGTTAAATAAATCTAAATTTACTTTGTCAAACTTAAATTCATTTATATTCCATTTATTTCGTGTACTCTGGTAGTCATACTCATCCCAGTTTTCTAGCTTATTTTAAATTAGAATCTAAAACGAGGAACCATCTTTAAATAAAATAAAATACAAGGTAAGTTACCTCTCATAGGACGTTACAATCGTAAAAAATTAAAAGAGCAATTCAACTATTTCAAAGACTTCAAATATTTTAAAGATTTCAATAATTTCAAAATATTTTTAAAATGTCAAACAATTTCACAAAAACCAAAAATATTTCACGAAGATTTCAAAAAAAGTTGAAATGATTTCAAAAAATTGCAAACAACTTACAACAAATTAAGATAATTTAAAAGATTTTACAAATATATTTAGAAAGATTTTAATAATTTCAAAATATTTCAAAGATTTCAAAAAATATTACAAAAACCAAAAATGTTTCAGAAAGATTTCACAAAAAGTTAAAAGGATTTTAAAAATTTGCAAACAACTTCAAATGAATTCTCAATAATTTCAAAGATTTCCAAAGATTCTACAAATATTTTACAGATTTCAATAATTTCCAAATAGTTCAAGGATACAAAAAAATTTCACAAAAGCAAGAGTATTTTAGAAAGATTTTACAAAAATTTGAAAGAATTTTTAAAAAATTTCTGGTAATTTCAAACAACTTCACAAGAATATCAAAGATTTCCAAGGTTTTACAAATATTACAATGTGCTCTGAAGGAAATGTATTTCTAAAATAAAATATGAAAATTCACGATAAATTATAATAATATACAAATTGTAATTTGAAAAGAATGGTAATTAATTTTTAATTTTTTACTTACATTTATTTCTAATTATTTATTTTATTTTTATTCATATTTATTTAAAAAATTTTCTTACATTTGACAAAAATGTCACAATTCCAGCAAAAAATCATAGTTTCTATCATATTTATTTTTATAATTTTCTACTGTACTTTAAAAAAAATGTAAAATATTACGAACAAAATCAAGGATTCCAAATACTTCAAAGATTTCAAAAGATTTCAAAGATTTCTAGAAACTTTACAAATATAAATATTTCAGAATTATTTCACAACATGTTTAAAGGCTTTCAAAAAATTGCAGATAACTTCAAATAATTTAACGAAAATCAAAAACATTTTAAAGATTTAAGTAATTTCGCAAAATTTTAGACATTTTTTTAAAAGATTTCAAACATTTCAAAACTATTTTAGGATAGCTCTGATGTAAATGTATTTTCACAATAAAAAAATACAATAAATTGTAATAACATGAAACTTGTAATTTTTTATAAAAATTAGTAGTTTATTATAAAACTTTAGAAAAATGTCCTAATTTTATGAAAACCTTGTAGGTTCTAGCAAAATTTTTTTTTGCAAGACCCACCTCCAAAGTTGACGTTTTCATGCTTCTATATGGTGCCGAAAGGACATTATTTGAGCAGACTGTGTGCGAAACAGTTTTCGCACATGCGCAGTTTGAATATGGCTTACTTTAGGCACTGGTAAAAAAGCTGCCCATGCGCACTTTCGTGATGAAGTACTTTAAGACACTGGCAGAGGTAACTTTAAACACTGGTCTTTGTATCTTCTTGAAATAGATTTAGATTTAACTTGAACAATTATTTTAATGATTGAAGTTTTGTTTTCAGGATTTCGTAGCCGTTTTCGTCCGTCGTAGAAAAGGGCATAAGCGCCAAAGTTTGACACAGCAAAAGGACATAAGCACCAAAATTTTTTTCATACAATTTTTTGTAGATAATATTTTTCAAGAAATTGTTTTTTTTTTTTAACAAACTTTTTTCAAACACTTTTTTTCACAACATTTTTTTATCAAAATTTTTTTTAAATATTTTATTTCAAACTTCTTTCTTTGCGTTAAATTTTTTTTCAACAAATTTTTTTTCAACATTTTTTCATCAACCATTTTTTTCAAAAAAATTTGTTTACAATACTGAAAAATCTTTTCTTTTAAGATTGTTTTAAGTCTTAAATTAGCGTCTTAATAGGTTACCAAATCCTTCCTTGCAGGCGCTCTGCGCATAAGTGATTGCCAACTCGTGTGATTGCATCATTCCCCTGCAGCTCGAAGCACTCGTCCACATTTTCGCACTCGCTTCGCTCGTGGGCTAACCACCGGCTCATGCTTCGATCCTCTGGCTTATGCTGCAAAATTCGCTCTCGCAAACAATCACCTATTTTGCCCAATTGTATCACAAATAACTATTACAGTTTTCTGTTGCACTTATACAAAAATTGTAAAAAATAATTCAAAGATTTCAAAATATTTCAAGGAATGCAATAAGAACTGAGATTTCAGAAAGATTTCACGAAAAGTTCAAAGGATTTCAAAATATTCTAGATAATTTCCAAAAAATATCGAAGATTTCAAAAGATTTTACAAACATTTCAGAAGGATTTCACAAAAAGTTAAAATATTTCAAACATTCAAAAAAAAATTTAATTTCCAAAAAATGTCAATGATTGAAATTTTTTTTTAATTTTGCAAGACTTGAGAAAAGATTTCAAATTTTTCCCAGATTTTACAAATATTTGAAGATATCCCTGGGATATTGTTTCTCAACTACCCCAACTTTAAAAGTCATGTGCTTCGATTTTCTTTAAATTCTGGGAATATGTTGCAATAGTATTTTCCTTGAATTCTTAGCCAATAAATTTGTACAGTTTGACAAAAAAAGGCTACGTATTTTTTTTTTATATAAAATTTTCTTGAGCTCCCGCAAGACCTTTAAAGTTCTAGGTTCGCTAAATATTTTTTTAGCCTTAAAAGGAAAAACACGTGGTAACTTTTTTGTTTCAAGAAAAAATAATATAGGGTGAGACTTTGAAAATTTAATAAATTGGCTCATATATGACACGAAAGTAATCTAAGTTTCATAAATTCATTGGGTCTTACCCCCTGAGATTTTTCTTCAAATGAAAAAAAAAGATGTCCCGCATTCTTTATTTTCCGAAAAAAAAGTATCTTAGATCCCGCTCAAGGCGATTGAAGATTAAAAATGTATTTTTTTTTTAATTTTCTCTCTTCAACTATGGGCTCTGGTAAAAAACTAAATATGATAAAAATATTTCATTTTTTTGCAAGGAACATTTTTTAATAACAGATTTTTTGTCTCAAACCCTTATTTCGAACAGTACATCACCTAAATGTCAGCAAAATGACATTGTTCACTTTTTAGCTGAACTGAGGGTTCAAGTGAAAAACTAAATGCGAAAAAAACATTTTACTTCCTTCTAAAAAACATTTTTTGTTTATAACACTTTTGCCTAAAACCCTTTTTTGGCCAGTAGACCTTTTAAATGTCAATAAAGTAATGTTTGCCACTTTTCTAGCTGAATTGCGTGTTCCAGAGAAAAAATGAACGTGAAAAAAACATTAGTTTTTGTAAACGACATTTTTTGTTTATAACACTTTCGCCTAAAACCCTTCTTTCGAACAGTGGATCACTTAATTTTCAATACAATGTCATTTCCCAGTTTTTTAGCTGAACTGCGTGTTCTAGAGAAAAAATGAAAGTGAAAAAAAAAATTAATTTTTCATGAACAACTTTTTTCGTTTATAAAACTTTCGCCTAAAAACCCTTTTTTTGGACAATGGATCACTTAAATGTTAATAAAATGACATTTCGCCCTTTTATAGCTGATTTCCGTGTTCTAGAGAATTAGTAGAACTAGGGGGGTACGAGCTCAAATTCCGAGAGATGGCGCCACCGTGGCAAGTTACCGACACCAACAAATGCGACCGCGTTCTCAATGCGCTCTCAATGTCATCGACCGATTGCTTTAAATTGTTTAAATTAAAAGGCATAATTTCCTGAGTTAGCGGTATTAACTTATCTTTGATAGAATCTAGTTGATGATCAGTATATGGTAGCGATAAGTTCTTTCTATAGCTTATTTCTTTGACGAGAGTGTTGGTTGAATTTAATTTCAATAAAATATTCGAACCTTTCAGTATACATTTGTATTTGCTTACCATTTTTATTGGACCCTGAATTTTAATTTTATCGTGTCCCGATTCACGCAGCACATCAACATCAATTGGCTCATGGGGGATCAAAATGTATCCGTTTGTAAGTGTTATAAAAGCAATGTTAATGATTTAAAGGGGGAATATTTACATTCCTCACTGATACTTTTTACATTCGTTTTTAATATGCTATTTTCACAACTATGCGTTTCTGACATCAAGTAAATGAGTTGAATTCGTTTGCACATTTTAATTTCGCCATAGTGTTTACAATTATCTAAAGATATTGTGTCGGACAGTACGTATATTGTGTGTCCCTGCCCCATTAGTAGATATTCGTAGTCTAGAATTATTGCCAGGAAGACAGAACAAAATTATTGGTAATAAGGCATAAGTTGATTGACGTGTATCCTAGTTCGCTTGTCTTTAAAAAGTACAGTGTAGTTGTTGTTTTCTTGTTTCTCTACAATTACTGCTGGTCCTTTCCATGAAGGAGAGAGTTTGTTATTTTGATGGTTGTTAATAAGTTTAACAAGATCTCCGGGTTCATAGATTCCCTGCGGTATGGTAATTCTTGCGTCTTGTAGTTTTTTGTACTTTAGTATCTGTGTCTCTATTTTTTCCTTAGCCTTCTTGAGGTAGTGTTTATGTCTACGCCTCCATAGGTCGAGTAGTTCTTCATACTTGACGTTAGGTGTTGTGCATCGCATTGAGGGCAAATTGACCTCTCTTCCAAAGGTCAGTACCGTCGTGCTTCATAGTGTTGTATGCCATGCAGATTATTTTCAGGTTTTGATCCCATTCAGTGTTGTGGTCCTCGATGCTTGTTTTTAATAAATTCTTAATCGTCGAGTGGGCTCTCTCGAGGACTCCGTTGCTTTGTGGTTGATAAACTTTAGTTTTAATATTTTAATTCTAAACAGGTTTTCAAAGTTTCGTACCAGTTCGGATATCAAATTTTGTCCTTGGTCTATTAGGATATTCTTATGTGCGCCGAATAGGTATATGTGATGATTAAATAACCCTTCTATAATGTTTTCCGATTCCGTGTTCATAAGAGGTATTAAGATAAAATACTTTGTGAGCATATCTTGTATGCTGAGGATATATTCATTCCCTGGTAGTGTCAAAGGCAATGGACCGAAGATATCCATGGCTATTTTGTCGTTAGGATTGACAGGGGTGTCTGGGATGATTGCTTCACATTGTCTTTTAATTCTTGCAGTCTTTTGTAATTGGCATACGGGACATCGTTTAATGAAATTAATAATGTCTTCTTCCATAATTTTCCATTTTCCAAGAGTTCTGAGTTGTTCAATAGTTTTGTTTTCCGCTATGGGTTGAGCAGTAATTGATCCGTGTCATTCTCTGATGATTTCTCCCTTTTCCTCTCGTGTAAGTTCTGCACGTGGCATGTAGCTCGTGTGAAACTGCTGATCTTCGTATTTGTGGCTCAAGAAGTTGAGGTAGTCCCCTATTTTCACTTTTTCTAAAGGGGTGATCATTGGGTCAATGAAGTGGTAGAGTGAAATAGTTAGATCAGAGGTCATGGCATCTTTATTTATCTTATCTAACAATTTTAGCCACTAAGTCTCATTAAATTGAGGTAACTTATATAGAGATTTTTCCTGAATTACTTTCCGTTCTTTGGATATGGTCCGTCAGAGCTTTCCACCTGCGTGAGATTTCACATGTTCTCTACTGGGAGTCCTATTAGTAATCCATTTTTGATATTCTCTGTGCAGATTTTCTCTTCCGACCGTTAACCCTTTCTCATCTGAGATGAGTGGATCTGCATCCATGCGACGGCGAGAAGAACTTCTTGACGGTTGCGTTAACACATTTTCATCCCAGGACGTACCCGCTGTTTCTTCTCCTGTTAATTCCTCTTCTCTTTCCACGTTCAGCTCAACTTCTTCTGGTGTACTTTGTAGAGAATCTTCTTCTTTTTTAACTGGAAATAGTCTAGATAGACAGTCTGCGGCTTTATTTTCCTTTCCTGTTACGTGTTCGATAGTTTAAAGATATTCCTTTAAACATAATCTCCATCGTAATAATCGTGAAGAAGAATCTTTCACGTTGTGTAGCCATATTAACGCCTGATCGTCCGTTTGGATTGTAAACATTCTTCCAAGAAGGTACTGTCTTAACCTTTTTCACACCCAAACTATTGCTAACAATTCCTTTTCCGTTGTATTATAATTAATCTTGGCTTTTTTTTAACGTCCTTGATATGTAACAATAGGTATGGCCGTTTTAGGATAATACTGCACCTAATCCGTGATTAGATGCGTCTGTCGTTAAGATGAATTTCTCCTTGTAGTTTGGAAATCTCAAAACCGATGCTGAGCATAATAGTTTTTTTATTGTGTCAAAAGATTCTTGACAATTTGTCGACCAGTCAAAAGGTGTCTCCTTCTGTGTTAGATTTTTAAAAGGATGACAAATTTGAGAAAATTTTTTTATAAATTTTCTATAGTACACTGCAAGTCCTAAAAAGCTCTGAACTTGGGTGACATTCTGTGGTGGTTTGAAATCCCCGTACTGCCTGTATTTTTGCGGGGTTAGGTTTCACGCCGTCCTTAGTTAACAAATGTCCTAAATATTCGAGTTCCGGGCGTAAATACTCGCACTTGTCAGGCTGAAGTTTTAATCCTGTTTCTCTCAGTCTATCAAATAGGCTTACTAGGTTCTCGTTGTGTTCTTTTAAAGTTAAGCCGAATACCACAATGTCGTCGAGGTAAACAAAACATTTTTTTCCTACCAATCCTCTAAGGGCATTGTCCATCATCCTTTGGAAAGTAGCGGGGGCATTTTTGAGTCCAAAGGGCATTCTGTTAAATTAAAAATGTCCTTCTGGTGTTGAGAAAGCAGTATACTTTTTTAAGGTCTCACACATTGGGATTTGGTCAAACTCAGAGCTGAGGTCGAAGGCTTAAAAGAATGTTGCATTCCCTAATTGGTCCAAAATGTCTTCAATGATGGGCAGTGGATAAGCATCTTGTTCTGTGTCTTCGTTTACCTTGCGAAAATCGATGACTATTCGCCACTTCTTCTTACCTGACGCGTCTTCCTTTTTTGGGACAACACAAATCGGTGAATTGAAGGGTGATTTTGAGTCTCTAATGACACCTTTTTCCTTCACCTCATGCATTTGTGTTTTTATTTCCTGTTTGTGATGTTCGGGAAGACGATAGGATTTTAACTTTACTATTTTCCGGTCTTCAAAATGATTTCATGTTCCACCAGATCGGTACATGGAAACGGGTCTCCTTCGAGGCTATATATATCACTGTACCCTGCTATTATTTTTCACAATTTAGGAGTGTTCAGTGTCAGTGTTCCTGAGAGCAGTAATTCAGGGACCCCCAATCCTTCTACCTAGATAGGGATCACTCGAAGAAGCCCCTTGCAGGACACCAGACAGTTCCGAAATTCAACAGCCCTGCGGGAAGGTCCTTCCCACATGAGCGCCTCGGGAAGCGAACGACCTGAGAGGTACACTCGCTACCCCCTCTTTAGTTCTGCACCAGCACTTGTAGGCCCAGGAGACAGAAGCATAGACAATCAACCTCCAAGACACGTCTTCACGAACTTCGCACATTGAAACGTGCCCTCCTGTCCCAGTTAGGCCGCACTCTTTCTTTCAGGACCTTCCTCCTCGATGAGCATCCCCTATTTCGCCTTCTACTCTCTCATTATCGCGCCAGTATCTTGACCCCACCACATCAGAGTCGGAAATCGAGATCCACGACAAGGAGCGTGACCCACAGAGCGTGGAAGCAAGTCTTTATGAAACTGATTATCTCAAACCTACGAGCCGGAGTATCCCAGCCCAGACGAGTCAACCTCCTGAGATCTCCAAACGGAACAGAAATCCAGCGACATGGACGACAGCGACGTCTTGGTACTCAGGGCGTCTCCTAAGAAGCTATCTCCAGGAAACAGCGACCCCCATCCCGGGCGGGAGCGTTTTTCCCCTCGTGGACGTTTCCCCAAAGAGGTGGTCCCCGCGGGGTTCCAACCACGGATAAAGCTATCGCGATTCGATGCAGTAAACCCGACAGAGAGGTCACGGGCAGAAGAAAAGTTATGGGAGAAGTGCTTCGAAGACAGTACACTATCCATAGCCGGCAGATCTCAAACGACGTTGTATCGTCTTCATAAAACTTTTTGGGATAGCCGGGGGTCGCTTTTCCCCGTCGAAAATGAAGAGTTTTTATCAGGTACATTTTTTTCGTTAGATGCGCATTTCTTGAGATATTTCGATGTCTCAAGATAAAAAAATATACAGTATGGACAAGATTTTGGTAGTCATAGGGTTGTTGCATGTATAAGAAATAGCCCCAAATGCAACCCGTAATGCACCCGAGTTTGGAAAATGATATTTGCGCAAGAGCCATTTTTGAATTCTCGCATTTCATTGGTCGACCGCCATGATGAATTGACATAGGTGCAGTGATACGGAGGACCAAGTTGTAAATGAAATTTGAATTCCCGTATTTGATGATGTTTATTATTAAAAAATTTTAAAAACCAATAAGAGGATAATTAAATTTCTTAAATGCTGCGTAGGTATGAAATAGGAATTTAATCAACTCATTTAGAGCCGATCTCGTACATTTTCACGATGAAAAGTATCTTGTTTTGTTTGCGAGGTTATGGTCGATGACAGTTTTCACAAAACAAAACAAATAAATTCAAATCCCAGCGGAGCTAGAGAGATTTTTTTCACAACATTTAAAAAAAAAAGTTGTGTTTCACAACTTACATAATCAGTATTTTAAATATTGATTATCGACCCTGTAGACAAAAAACATTGACATCATATTAATTAAATAATTCACTGTTCAAAAAACATAACATCAATTAATAAAAATCAATCTCGTGTTGGAATATCTTGCAAGTACATTGAATGACGTTGACATTCATCTTGTAGGAGTTGTGAAGAAAATCTTCTCGTCTCTCTGTAGCTTAATTGGTTAGAGCATTCGGACCGGAAATCTGAAAGATCTGGTGTTCAAATCCCAG
>CAKNWU010188883.1:0-12139 GCA_932072015.1 Andricus quercustozae | reverse complement strand
GGGGGGTTCGAACGCATAAACCTAAGCACGCAAGTCGACTATCTTAACCGCTACACTATTAAACAAGTTACGATCTGGAAAATAATCCCGAAATGCATTTGTAACTAAGGTGGTGACCTCGGTAACGACTTCTGAATACGCGTGCATGCCATCACAGAAAAAACTGAAGTTAAATTTTGTTGCATGTAAAATGTTCCGTTGATAAAGTTTACATGCTATTTGGCGAAAGATTATCCTACGATGGAATAAAAGCTGTCGTATGCTACGCCCTTAGCAGCAATGGGAAAACGACAAAGTATGAGTGGATTCGAGCTATAAATCAGGACACCAGATTTGAAACAACTATTCGCTTACTTCATTATTAATTTTAAAATTAAAAGACTTAGAAAATACAATTGTTAAAATGTGTTGCAGGTACATTTTGGAACGGTTAAAAATTGAATGTATTTTGGTGAAAGTTTAAGCGAGGTTAGGAGAATAATTCTGACAGCCGGGAATCCCATTTCTGCTCCAATTTAATTAAACTAAAAGACGGTAGATAGCGCTGGCGTCGTAATTCTTGTTACTTTTAGAATAAGAATGGAGCGATAATGAGGCGAAAGATTATCCAGGTAAGGTTAAAAATGAAAAATTATCTTCGTTTCGTGTAAAGTTTAACCGGCAAGGTTATTTTTTGTTGCAGCGAATCTTTCACCTGGAATCGATGGAAACTTTATCTTTAGTTTTTTCTGTGATCGCGCGCACAAGAAAAAAGTTCTCGCATTTACCTAGGGTTGCCAAACGTCCTTCCTTGGAAGGATTTGTCCTTCTTTTTAGTCGTGCCATCTAGGCAGATGGCAACCCTAATTTACCTCATATCCATACAAGTCAGCTGTGACAGGCGCGGGACACAAACGCGTCTTGCTCCAATAAACTCTCTACTGTACGCGATCTGTGAATAAGATGTGCCACCCAAAATAGTGTTATTTATTATAAAACCCCTTCATTGCTAAGAGGGAATATGGAGTAATGTGAGTAATCGGTAACATTGACCGATCCTTCTGCAATGTTCACTGCACCACTATTGTAATCTTGGTACAGTGAATTTCACATATCTTACAGTATTTAATACTAGGGAATAGAGGTGTAATTTAATAAAGGATTACCTTTAAATTCATCTTAACTTCACTGTGACATTTACGAACTGCTAAGTGATTTTGACATTTTCACGCCCTCATTAAGAGCAGTGTTTACTGTTACGGTTACAAGAAACACGCAACATTTCTTGATAAGTAAATATAACATTTCTTTTTTCTACGTGTGCTTGATGTGTGAATAAATCATTGAAAAAAATAAAGTTTGTATGATTATACTTGAGATTAGGCTGGGAAATAATTATTGTTTACTATTTTAAATAATTAATATATCATTCATGTTCGGAACGACGAAAAAATTAATTTTTTCATATTCGGGAGCTTCGGGTTCTCTGAGTTCACTTTTGTAACCTGATCTACACCCCGGAGCGATACACATCGGCATAATTAATGCGATAAACAAATATAAAAACACTAGTAGTAACCTCCACCGGGACATTTTCACAACAATTGCGTAAAGAACCCGTTTTATTGTTACATATTTAAGAGCTTGTAACTGCTCTACAATGACGAAAGCCATATAACTGTCAAAACAACACGAACAAAGTTACTACTAGCGCCGCCGCATGGCCGTTTTCAACACATGGACCATTCTCAACTCTCGGAGACAAGGGGATGGGTACATCTTTGAAGCCAATTTTCTCGACACTGACTACGAAGAGCATATATTACCGCTTGGTCAAATGAGTCTCCAATAGTAACAACCTTTTATTTGAAAATATATGAATTGAAACAACAAAAAACACGTCTGCCAGCGTGGAAAAATTGCGTGGCGCCGTGATGTTTCACAGAAAAAACTAAAGATAAAGTTTACATCGATTCCAGGTGAAAGATTCGCTGCAACAAAAAATAACCTTACCGGTTAAACTTTACACGAATCGAAGATAATTTTCCATTTTTAACCTAGCCTGGATAATCTTTCGCCTCATTATCGCTTCATTTTTATTCGAAAAGTCACGAGAATTACGACGCCAGCGCTATCTACCGTCTTTTAACTTAATTAAATTGGAGCAGAAATGGGATTCCCGGCTGTCAGAATTATTCTTCTAATCTCGCTTAAACTTTCACCGAAATACATTCCATTTTTAACCGTTCCAAAATGTACCTGCAACACATTTTAACTATTGAATTTTCTAAGTTTTATTTTCAAATTAATATTGAAGTAAGTGAATAGTTGTTTCAAATCTGGTGTCCTGATTTATATCTCGAATCAACTCATACTTTGTTGTTTACCCATTGCTGCTAAGGGCATAGCAGACGACAGCTTTTATTCCATCGTAGGATAATCTTTCGCCAAATAGCCTTGACACTGGCACGCCACAGGCTGACTGTCCAGTGGCTAGACTGGGATTTAATGCTCGGATCGACTAGTTTCTAGACAGATCGTCTATTTGGACAAAAAATAAATAATAATTAAATAATATAATTATTTTTTATCACGTATTATGTTACTACAACTTTGCCCCTTCCCCTTAACACACTTAGCCATATAAAAGTTTAAAAAATTCATTTTTGTCGGAGATAAATATCAATTTATGACATCATAATATTTATTTCAATAAAACATGAACAATTTTTAAACATTAAGAGTGCTTGATGTGTGAATAAATCATTAAAAATATTAAAGTTTGTATGATTATATAATGTAATTTTCATTTTGAGGTTAGGTTTCAGTGATTTACTGAATTTCGCTCTACACGTCACGTGCATATGGCAATCTGGCTATCGTAAGGTGCTTCCGAGCCCACAATGTGCTCTTTTCACTCTTTGACATAATTGTATCAAACTCAATTAATATTTATCAAACATCAAAAGTTTATACTGAAATTCACGTACCAATAAAGTGGAGAACAGTACCACTCAGATACAAAATTCAGCGTTTCCTTTAACATATACTAGGTGGCGTTGCAAAACGGGCAACCTGGTATGGCACGACTCTGGGCCATGAAATTAGCCCTACCCGGACCAGATCATGCCAGCCCGTTCGGGGCCAGATGGGTAATAGGGAAAATATGTGACGATTTCTGCGAGGCTTAATTATAATTTACGCTATAAATTAATAATTAAAATAAATTATATAAATAATTTATGCTAAAATTGGATTTTCTGCAATATTATCAATATAATACATAGAATTGTACATATTATAATATGATTATAAATTTAATATAAATTTATTATAACTTTACTGTATAATTTAATTGAAATAAAATGTTTTTAAACATTCTTTAAAAAAAATCGTTGTTTAGAATACAGTTCGTATATTAAGATTTCAATCACCTTCAATAATTATGGTTAATTATCTTAAATATGCAATAGTGTACATTTAATTATTACTTGAGCATTTATGCAATTATGTATTGTAATTTCCTAAATCATTTATTTTATTTTCTGAATACACTTCTGTAATTTTTGTTCAAGTCCAAACCGTGATTCTGTCTAGAAATTAGCTAAAATCTGGACAGTCTTCATATATTCAAATACGTTACGAACTTCTCAATAGCGCCAAGACTGGGGCTAGACAGCAGAGGGGTTTGAATCAAACACGTTGCAGAACTAGACAGCGCCAGTGTAGCGCCAGGCTAGCACCGTCTGAATAGGCAGGCTTGAGAAAATCTGTACTGGATTTAGCATGATTCAAGACTGCCACGAAATTCTTTAAGACAGGTTGCGAAAGTGACGCTGACTAAGTCTCTAAGCATATCAGGTGTCTAAACATTTATCTTGTTTTGTTTCTACGTACTGTGAGTTCCTTATGTGCAATTAAAAATAAAAAAATTTGTTTTATTTATGTTGTTACTTCTTACCCCACCGCTATGAACTTTACACCCCACGTTTGGGGCAAAAAGTACCATTAGGCAGCGTTTAGAAAAATATATATAACATAATAGATGGAATGCATATAAATTTATCATGATTATAATTTGGAACTTTAACGTCTTTCATATATTTTTAAGCAAAAACCAAGGCAATATCTAATTTCGTTTGAACACTGTGTTATGACAAGTAAATTATGGCACTTTTGACCCCGTTCTACACTATAAGAAGTTTTTTTTACAAAATATTATTCTTACATAGTATGTGCATATTTCACGCAAAAGGTTATTACAAAATTATATTACTGGATTTTTTCGCAGAATTTTCTCCTCGGATGACATTTAGGATATTTTTGATATGCAACTGAAAACGTCGTGGGAGCGCTTTTTTCAAAACATAATTTTTATTCTTACATGTTCAGTTTGTGGATTTTAAATATAATAGGCCTCGTTTTGCTTACAAGTTCAGTAAAAAAATATTATGAAATTATATTCCAAATTTCAGGTTGTGATTAAATGATGCTAGTATGATTTTAAAATAAAAAAATTGATAAACATATAAAATCTTAAAATTAAAAAAAAAATTGTTGGAAAATTTTGTATTGGATTTTTTTTTTCAAAAGTACTTTTATGGCAACATAAAACAATATCCAATAAATATCATCTAACTTCAATGATCTTCCGCTAAAGTTGGTTGAGGCCTACCGTGTATATTCTTATTATAAAGACAACAAATATGACACTGATCGACACACGCTTGTCTCGCTTCGAAAATAGACTTGAGCTGCGTGTTATAATGGAGCCTGCTCTACCGATAACCTTTTTACCCTTATTAATGCGCCTATCTAACTCCCCATCTATTTTTCCGTCGCTAGTGAATAGGCTACCCAGACATACGTATTTGTCAACTTGCTCTAATCCCTCATCATTCAGGACAATTTTGCACGCTGTTTTCTCACTTTTTCCTTCAAACAGCATTACCTTTGTTTTATTTACGTTAATTTTGAGGCCTATTTTCTTCATGCTTGTATTAAGTTTATTCAACATTCTTTGCAAGTCTTCGATTGATTCTGCCATGATAATCTTATCATCTGCGAAAGCCAAACCACGCACCTTCATTGTTTCGAGATCTACGCCTTCTTCGGCGAAGAGGGCCATTCTTAGACACTTGTCCATAAATATGATAAATAGCCATGAGGACATAACGCATCCTTGTCTAACACCCTGTATAATATCGTATTGCTTGTAGGAGCCATCCATGGACACGGTACTCTTTAAGGACTTTCCAAAGTTTACTTCTATTTACCTTGTCAAATGCTTTTTCTAGGTCAACAAATGCACATAAAACTTTCTTTCCTACTCTTAAGCTTTTTCTGTGATCTGTCTTAAGCTAAATATCTGATCTGTGCATGATCTTCCTGGCATAAATCCACTTTGGACTTCCCATATATTTTCTTCTGTAATTTCCATTACCCTGCGGATAAGTATTTTTGAGTATATTTTACTCACGGCACTTAGTAAGCTGATACCTCTGTAATTATTGCAGTTGTTTTTATCTCCCTTTCTTTTGTATATATTGGTACGATAATTTCTTTTCTCCAATCGTCTGGAACTGGGGCCTATTTCATAAAAATTACAAGTTCACAAGTTACAAGTTACTATATTACTAGCTTGTAATTACAAGTTCTTGTATTTTGTGTTTCACAAGAGTTTTCCGTCAACTTGTAATTACAAGTAATATCTCCTACAATTTACAAGCGCTTTTACAAGTGCGCGCAGACGCAATTAACGTATCATGACAGTTAACCTCCTAGGGTGACTGCGTATTGCAGGATTCCCGTTAATAACTTTTAAAAGATAAATACAAAAAATAATTTAATTTCGTGCTGTCATTAAAAAAAAATCAGTTTTATATATATTGTAAAAGTTGGTTCAAGGAGCATATCGATACTTTCCGGTGGTAGATAATAAAATATTTAAAAAGAAACTATTATGGCATTAATAGAAGTTTGTGTGTAAATCATATATTTCAATTACGTTAGTAGTAACCTCTTTTTTACTGTGTCCTTTCGATGTGTCACTCAAATTACAAACAATTAATATACGGATCACGGGCAACGTTTTCTAGACTTTCCTAACCTCAAATATGTACACGCCTTTTAACAAATATTATGCTTCATATACTTAAATGTAACCGATAATTATATCTACACTCCAATAAGTGGTTCTTTAATTAATCCATAAACCAATTTCAACGGTCAGAAATTTCAGTAAACTCTCTTAAAAGATAACTTGTATTTACTTTTACCACATTTACAAAACCGCAAAGACCCTATGAAATTTGTCTACAAATCACAAGTGCTACTTACAAGTCATACGTTTTATGAAACAAAACGCTTGTAAAACTGCAAGATATTACTTGTAAAAGGAGTCGCCGTACTTGTAACGTGTAAAATGTGCGAACGACTTTGTGAAACGCACACTATTAATACAAGCAAAAAGTTACTAGACTTGTAATTGTAAATTGTAACTTGTAGTTTTTATGAAATAGGACCCTGGTCCCGTCTCGATGCATAAATTTATCAATTCGCACACAGTGTGAGGTATGTACTCGCCACCGTATTTAAGCATTTCAGCACTAATACTGTCTACACCAGCAGCCTTACCATTTTTTAAAATCCTAATTATGTCTCTGACCTCAGTGACACAGACTTTTTCAATTGGGTTTTCTAATGAATTATTTTTTATCTCGTAGCTCTGTGGCCCTATATCTTCACCTCCTAATAATTCTTTAAAAGAGTCTTTTAAAGCGTCTACTATCCCGTCTGTATCATAAAGCATTTCACCTTTGTTGTTTCTCATGCTCACAAACTCTGTACTTTTAATCTTCTTCATCTCTTTAAATATTAGTTTCATGGTTCCTTAGAAGTCGTTTTGTAATTTCTTCTTATTTACATTATTTTAAAAATTACAATCAAATCTACGAGATATTAGAAATGTATCAGTTTTAACTTTTTTAATTGTTCAATGTATACATCAACGTGAAAGAAGTCCGTTTCCCATAAATATCTACGCTTCTCATGCAGTTTTTCTCGTCCTTTTCTATGGTCAGTCGGTGTTATAGTACGAATGGGGACGGCGACTGACGCTCAAACTTGCGAGCCGCGCGCACTGCACGCGATGAGCAGCTTTTTTTTAAGGACAATCATTAATTTATTTTCGAAGCAATATACATTCCAAATTTACTAACATATCCAATATTAAATCAAATAAAGTTGTTATCTCGGTTTCATACCTCATAAATTACAATTCTGTTATTGAGGATAGACGCGTACTAATTTTGTCCACCTATTAAGCATTTTGGTGACACTTGACAGTCATTCTAAGATAACTTTCAGAGTCACTAATAAATAAGTAAATTTTGAATTAGTGTTATCCTGAACCATTAAATAATTAAGCTCATTAGAGTGGAATTAATCTTTTATACTGAAAATATTGAAATTTTTACATGCTTGTACG
Source organism: Andricus quercustozae (assembly GCA_932072015.1). Taxonomy (NCBI): domain Eukaryota; kingdom Metazoa; phylum Arthropoda; class Insecta; order Hymenoptera; family Cynipidae; genus Andricus; species Andricus quercustozae. Next base: position 4,671 of record CAKNWU010188883.1, on the reverse strand, counting down.
GACACCCATTGCTTGAAAAAATTGTATTAGGTTTTACGTGATACAAGTTTTTAGGTAACTTTGTTAACTGAGTCTAACAAAATAGAAACAAGTATCATCAAACCTTGAAAGGGTCTGCTTTTAATTTACGAGGGTAGTTTGGAACAGCAGTTTTTGAACAAAATTGGTTGAGATATTGGACTTAAATTCATTAAATCTCTGCACTAAAAACTTCTAAGGGGCCAATCAAATAATACGAGATACAGTTTTCACGAACTTTTATCACCCCCCTCCCTCCCTCCCTCCATTGCGTGATGCTTTTTCCATCGTTCTTAACACGAAGAGCATGATTTACATGTATCAGATCATATATTACATTTTTACAGACAACATATTTTTTATATCAGGATATATATGAATAATATATCAACCAAAGTCAGGAAGAGCGGATAACTGTCGATAATTATCGATAAACGTCATGTCGTTAAAAATTATCGAAGTTTTGAATTGGAATCATTCAATGTTTGTTTTGACATGTTCAAGTCGATTGATCCTCGATCTAGAATTTGATCTATCACATTAGAAAAATTTCGAACGTATACTTGATCAAATAAGAAAAATGTGATAATCATTTATTTCCAACTTTTGGTTTAATCAGTCTCCTTAATTCTCTGATTTAACGTTTTCGCATATAAAATCAAACTCGGGAGCATTTTAATATTGAAAATCGAGAATTTGATCATCTAAATGTATAATCATGCTCTAAAGATTTTAATGTCTTGACATGATTTAATTTCTCAGTAGCAGATTTCTTGATAGTTTTGAATTTTTGAACTTTCTGGCTATAACGGTATTTTATTCTACTCATGTTGACATGAATTCACAATTTTTCGAACATTTTAATATGACTAAATACAAAATTCCAATAATGGATCATAACATTTCGTGTTCTATGAATATATAATGCGAAACCGTATACTTTCTATTCTTTTTCATAATATATACACTGGAGTCTCGCTATACTGGTTCCCGGAAATACATGACAAGGCGGTCCAAGGGGGCGAGAGAGAGGCGCTTGCAAGGTTAGTGGAGTTGCGATGTTCACGGTTCGGTACTATAAGAAGCCACAAGCAAGAATGAGAAGAAGAACGGTTTGGAGATTCCCGAGATAGTGTAAAGGCCATTGAGGGTACCCCCGAAACGGCCCATATAGCGGGGCTCTAGTGTATGTGTATATTTGCGTCTTTTGTAATGTAAACAAGTAATTATTCAATATAAAATGAAATTGAATTAACTGATGAAAATTAATTAAATGATGAAATTGAATAATATAATTGAATAATTATTAAATAAACAAAACAGAATATCATGTATTGAATAAACAGTGCAAAGTATTTTATTACTCAGAAAAAAAGGTCCGCCTAAATTTTAATGGACAATGAGTTCCGTTCAAATAGAACCTAAAATATGAAAAAAATCTTGAAAATGAAAAAAAAACCTTGCGTAAGACAATCGTCACCTACTCTCCCCGCCGTAAGATTCTAAAGCTTTTTTTACAGTAGTAAAAATAGATATTCGTTCATTTGAAATATGAAAATTCACACTTTCCCACGTTTTGTACTGCGCAATAATACTGCGAGCAGTTTTCTTATAGAAACGCATATTAAATGAGCACTCCTCGGAGCGTCAGCTATGGAATGCATGAATCGCGACCGACGCAAAAGTGGTGGGGGCAGCGCTCGAGCGAGAAATCGGAGAAGCGGCACTGCTCGGGGCGGCACTGATCGGAGCTTGGACTGTATAATCATTATAATATAATTTTGCAATTAAAATTTACATATATGTTCATAATACAGTGAAGTCAAGCATATTTCCCTGACCTTGAAACGAAACGATTCTTTTATTCCCATGCTGGAGGGGGATCCACCCTTACCGTGAGTTGGCAGTATATTTGGGTCAAGCGAAGTTCATTGGCTGCCCCGTTATTATATCGATGCACCGCCTGTACGCAACTTGTTCAACCGAAAAGCGCGGCTCGATTTTAAATCAATGAATACTATACTCTATTCCACGAGAGAACGAATTTCTGAAACGACGAAATTTCGTTCTCTGCGCGCAGCTTGTCAAAGAAGGGGAATCGTAGGCGTTAGTATTTGTCTGGAAAGTCCCATAATATTTCTGGCCTATTGTAACTGTCACGTGCGGCCCGCTCATCTGGCCCTCAGTGAGGCTACACAAAATTTAGGAAAAAGCTTGGGACAGTGTATTTCAAAAAATTGTGTCCTCTTTTAACAGCGATTGGCTGTCGACCAAACGAAAAAAAATTTGTCAACGCCTTCTTTCATAAAAACTTGCGCGGTCAAATTCGTTCTCTCGTGGAACAGAGTATATCAATAATAATAAAAATAAATACATCCGACATTCCTAGGACTGTTGGCCCACGCAGTTTCTCAGCTTAGGGGGTGAGAGACGGTTGCGACTCTCGCCTCGGAAGGATCGCCGTCTGCGAGTACTCAGTGAAGTATATTGCGTAATATTATGGAAATGGTTCAAGCGAGTGGATATCCGGCTTATTGCGCAGTTTGAAAAGTCGCGGTCTATTAGTCTGCATGCATGCATAAGTGTTTCTCATGCATTATTTTTAGCGTACGACAATTTGCCAAATGGGCATCAATAATATAGAATCAAAATACGACGCAAATATTTCGCGGAATAGTGAGTCTTGCAACATTACGTATCGCGACGATATTCTAGGCTACGAGGAAATGAACCCGGTTACACCGGAGGGTGTAAATTAAGCTGGCCTAAAGTAAGCTAGCTTAAATACGAGAATGGCTCAGTTTCGCGTCGGCGTAAAAACGTTTTCGGCAGTGGCTCTCTGTCGCAAACGTGGAGTCCCTGCGGCTTCTGTGCCTATGCGAATCTGGGCTCTCTCATTCTAACTAGCTTATACTAAGCTGGTCTACTTTAGGCTCACCGGTGTAACTCGCTCCAATGTCAGTCGGCAGGAAGGTTAGTACATGGTACTGAAACTGCATACGACTTTTTGGAGAAAATCTCCTAAATGTAATGGTAAGTTATAAAGGTAGTGTAGTGTATTCAAGTGTAGAATGCATTTGTGCAATTCTATTTCTTTATCCTTTTATCGGTTGAAGACCTTTCAGTTTCACGAAGCAACTGTCCGAAATTTGAGGCTAGAGTACAATGAACCTGACATTTAGGATATTTTGTTTTATTTCGTGAAACTGAAAGGTCGTGAATCGACAAAAGAATGGAACATGACTGAGAAAATAGATTCTACATTTGAGAAATATTACTATTTGTACATTTATGACTTTTACGTTTATAATATTTTCTCGCAAAAGTCGTATGACGTATTCTCATGACGTCATAGCAACATTCTCAATTCAAGGTTTCCCGCTCTGCGGGCATCTCTTTAATTGGTCAGCCACTGACGCGGAAGAGAATATACCGGAACCGTGGTGGTAGTTGCCGGAACTGCGCCAGTAGAAATAACCGTGTACAGCCGATGGGAAATAGAGGAGACGGGAAATAGGTGAGACTCCGCTGTAATATATAATTATGTAAATGCAGGTAATTTATTTTAGCATTATTCTTGAAAAATTAAGTTAGACTAATTCTTATCCGTAGCGGAACGATAGACTAATGCTTATTCGTAATGATATGATAGTCGCTTTCTTAACGCTAACGGAACAATAGCCTAAAATTCGTAGAACCCATCGATATAATTTTCATTCATTCATATAATATTGGGTTTATAGGCAGAAAAAAATATATTTTATAGCGAAAAGCAAAATTTTAAGTACAGTTGTTTTCATGCATGTATATTGCTACGTGCATTCGATGTTCCCTTTTGTACTGCAACGCACAGTGGTTCAGAAACGGATTTTGCCGACAAATTCTTCTACAGGTGACATCTCTAAACCGATTTAACATTTTTTTTTCATGAATACTCTGCAGTAAATTCATCACAAAATTAAGAGTCAATTTTTTATTTACTTGTGTGTTTAATAATACTTAAACAAATACAGCGGAAAAATTGTCCACTTCAATGACATGATTTTTTATCTCCCAAAAAATCTGGGAACTGAGAACTAGGTTCGCCTGCACATGGCCCGCACACACGCTGTTCGAGTTCGACTGATGAGTGGCTAGAAGTTTTATAAAACCTATATTGTTAAACCTCGAAGGCTGCGCGTTTTTACGCACTCTTGGTTAATGTTTCAAAACGGGTGAGTCAGCAGTCTTCGACGGGTTGAATCCTCAGAGTTGCGGATTTATAAATTAATATAAATTAAATCGCACATAAATAATTTTTCTTTTTATATTTAAGTCTGAAATTTTCAGGAACTGTTCGAAGGAAGTTCAAACTGTTTGTAAAAAGTTCGAAATTTATTCAACATTTCTCATAGAAAGAAGATTCAATATTTCATTTTTTATCTCGTATCCGAGACCTAGTTACACGTTCGTGACTTTTTTACGGACCGGATTTTCTGAGATTTCGACGGGACACTCGATTCCAACGAAACAATAAAACTGGACCTGGCCTGGATGACCCGTTAGAATAATGGAAACTACGAGGTTATATGCGACGCTGCTGTAGTGAAGTTAGCAGAGACACACGAGACATGCGCGCGCATAATCCCATCACTTTCATTCAGTGGTGCCATG
>CAKNWU010188797.1:0-11993 GCA_932072015.1 Andricus quercustozae | reverse complement strand
AAAGATTACAAGGGATTTTATAAAATGTCCAAATATTTCTTTGTTTTTGGAGGATTTGTAGAGCTCTCAAGGTTTTTGAATAAATGTCAAGGAATTTAAAAAATATCGGGAGATTTAATATAATTTCACGAGATTTCAAAGAGGAAAATGTTATTTTTCACGATTGAAACAAAAATGACGCATCTTAGCAACAAATGATTAACACAAAATTTGTAGCTCTTTTCTGAGTGAACAACTTTTATCTATTAATGTTTCTCTTGGTTTTTGTCATTTTTCCAAAAATTTAATTTATTTCATTCTTAAATCAGTATTTTACAAGTGAAAAAAAAACTACGCGTCCCATCAAAAAGTGATTAATAACAAATTTGTAGATCTTTTTTGAGTGCACAATTTTTGTCCATTCATCTTTTTTCGTATCTTGTAGAGTTTGGCCGCAAAATGGAATTTCTGATTTGTCATTATTTTTGTGTGCGGTAAAAATTTGAAGTTTCGATTTTTTTAGAAAATTAAAAAAAGTTTTATACCAATATTGTAGGGTGTTCAAAAAGAAACATTTTTCTTCTCTTCACTTTTTTCATATCATGCGTTGTTTGGCTTAAAATGTTCATTTTCGTTTGTTTTTTTGGAATTTTGTAAATGCTATAACTCCAGAAAATTTTGTTTTATCAACAAAAAAAAAGTAAAGGGGATAAATTGTTTTATGTTTTTGTGAAATACAAACAGCCGTACATAGAATTTTAAAATTTGAAAAAAGTGGTCTCCAAAAATGTTGAAAAGCGCTCATTTTTTAAATTTGTATCCAAAATGGCTGGCTAACGATCTTTATCTTTATTTTAGGACACTTGAAGAGTATAGCTAAGCCCAATCCAATCTGTAAATTATTTCAAAATTTATCGTGCTAACAATATAAAAATCTACATACATACATACACCGATCTATACACACATATATACATGCTGCCAGACAGACACGTTCGCGAAAACATGTTTTTTGGGTTCAGAATGTCTCAAAACGTGGACATTTGACAAAAACGGAGGTGGTCAAGTTTCACACAAATCTAATATCTTCTCTGATGAGAATGTAACAAAAAATTACCTTTTTGGAAAAAGGACACAAGCTATAATAACGTTTTATTACAAAAAAAATTTTCGCCTCAATTATGGTTACAAATTTTTTCAAAACCACTTTACGCTAGGACTCGAGTTGCAAAAATATGTTTACTAATAAAATTCTTCTTTTTATAGGATGCGCATTTTTTACATTCTCATCCTATAATGAGAAGGTACTAGATTTATATAAAATTTGACCCCCCTCCCCTGTTTTTGTAAAATGTCCACGTTTTAAGACCCCCTGAACCCAAAAAACAGATTTTTACAAAAATTTCTCTCTGGCAGTGTATCTGTCTGTTAGTCTGTAGATTTTTAGTTTCTTAGCACGAAAACTTTCAAAAGAATTAGCGTTTTGTATTGGGCTTTGGTATACTCTTTAAGTGTCCTAAAATGAAGCTCAAGTACGTTAACCAGCCATTTTTGATAAAAATTCAAAAAGTGAGCACATTTTGAAAATTGTTGAGAACACTTTTTTTAATATTTAAAATTCTATGGACGGATGTAAATAGTACTCAAGAAGGCGAACAAAACATTCCACATACTTTTTTTGAAAGAAGACAAATTACCAGAGTTATAGCATTTACAAAACTCCAAAAAAAACGAACGAAAATGAACATTTTAAGCCAAACAACGCACGATATGAAAAAATGTCAAGGAAAGAAACATCTTTCTTTTTTTAACACCCTACACGGAAAAAATGTTGGTATACTAGAAGCATTTCCTATAATACAGCAGCTGTACTATAGGCTCGGGACAACTGCTACGCCGATTTATGGTGAGGAGTTGCGCGAAAATAAGAGGCAACCGTTGTCCCTCAATTTTGAGACGGCTCCTATCCCGAAACTGAGGCGGCAGTTGTACGGTGAAAATCTGCTGTCAAAATTGTAATTTTGGCGTTTTCGTAATTTTGTGCTTCTTTTTGGTATTTTGGTTGTATAAAAGCGTTGTCGTTAGTACAGTGTTTTTGTGATATAAGGGGTGATGCATTTCTGAGTCTCTGGACTTTTCAAAGTTTTTATCTTTAAATCTTCATCGGAAAGGTAAGAGAATATATATATTTTGACATAAATGAGGTTATTTGACGACAAAATCAGTTGCATTGATCAAAATTTGTAGTCGAAAATTTGAAGCGAAGTTAAGTTTTCTTCTTTTCAATTAAGGATTCAAAATGCATAAGCTTAGACATTTAATGTTATACGTTTTACACGACTTCACGTTTTTACACTTCCATAGTTGAAACATTTCTATAAATTTGTAACTGTTAATTAACTAATGGTTTCAAAGTTTAGAGCGTTTTCATTTGGTTCTTCCAAAATATTGAAATTAAAGAATTTTTTATTTAAAAAAATAGAAATTGAATAATTTTTTAATTTTTAAAGGGTTGTCTACAGTGTGAAGTTCTTTTTTCTCTAATAAAAATGTATAATATTTGTGAATGCAAAAATGAGAGCAAATGTTCGAAAATTAACTTAACCTCTTAAACAGAAATTGAATAATGTCAGAATAATTTCAAATATGATAAAAATTTGATGGCTTTCCCCTTTTAGATCCTCCAAGACTAAATTTAAAAATTGAAGGCCTTACTTGTTGCTTGGCTTTTAGTTTGAAACTTCCAAAATTGAATTACTTTAAACTGGACTCGTTTTAAATTAAATAATCTTAAATTGAAATCATTTAATATTGAATAATTTTAAATTGAAACATTGGAAATAGATTGTTTTAATTTTTGAATCTTTAAAAATTGCATCGTTTGAAAATAATTATATTTTATTTAATAAAAAATAATTTTGAGTAATGCTTAGCTAACGAACTGCAAGCTGAAATGTCCAAAGTTTTATAGTTTCAATTTGACATTAATACAAAATTGCAAGCTTTCAATATTTAGAACTGAAAGCCTATAAGATTTAACCCTCCGTCTACAGACAGGGGCTTTTAAGGCACACAGGATTTTAAAATCTAGAATATCTCGTCTACGGGAAAATATTTTTATTCTAAAAGTTTTTAACAATTATCACTAATAACAATTAGGTCATGCAGTAGATGATTTAAGAAGTAGCCTAGCATTTACCTGTTTTTTTTAAAACCAGAAACAGTTCAAAAACTGACTCGGACTTAAAAGACCCTGTCTGTAAACGGAAGGTGGGGAAAAGAAGTCTGTAAACGGATGGATAAGATAAATAGAAGACCTGCGCAAGCTTGAATGATAACTTCAGTACTAATAATTGACATCTAAAAATTAGAAGACTTAACTGGTACCAAAATTGACCAATTACAATTGATTGTTTTTACATTTGAAGTAATCAGAATTGTGTTTGAATTGTGAATGCGAAATATTTCGCATATGTGGAAACTAGTTGTTTTTCAAGGATAACATGAATGATATTCAATTTTTAGTTGCAACGTTGGATAGAGTTCGAACGAAGCGATATAAATATTCAGAGAATATGTTTCATGAGAGACTTAAAGTCGACGAGTTGCTTGCGGTTAGGCTAGACAGCCGTTTAGACGGGCAGCCTGCCCAAAAATTGAAAGGTATTATGCATATATTAAAGCTCTAATTATTTCCTCATTTCCCGATACAATTATTTTGTTCTTATGTATTTGTTCTTGTTCAGTTAAAAAAAAATGTCGTGAAGAATTTTGAGCACAAGTCCTAACCTCGATATTCAATCTCTCCACTTTACTTACAATTTTAAGAGCAGTTAATACATAAATTATTACTGTTAATGAATTTTGAATACAAACACTTAGTGAGAAATAATTCCCTAAGGTTTAGACATTTTTATCTCGTATGGAAATTTTATGCTAATATTCCATCATACGGTTTTTGCTTTTTGCAGCTATTAAGGGATTGCTGCAAAAGTTTGAATTTGACAGCCGATTCGAAGGTTTGAGCTCCTTTAAGCAGCAGATGAATGCTCTTCAAACTCACTATGGCAATATTGAACCAGTGGAGATTCCTCTTGGTCAAAGAATGGACATCGTATTGGACAGCGAGACAGGAACTAATGTTCCAAAAGTTTTCAAGGATGTTTTCCAATACAGATCAATCTTAGATGTGCTGTCTTTGCTGTTATCAAATAGAGATGTCAAAAAGGCCCACTTATCCGAGGAACCATGAAAAAAAGGCGGCACTGCTTCATTCATTGATGGTCAAATGTTAAAAAAGAACCGCTTCTTTCAAAAATATCCACAAGCTTTAAGATTGGAGATCTACTACGATGAGCTAGAAGTTGTAAACCCTCTTGGTTCAAAAACGGGTCATCATAAACTGGGGGTTGTTTTAGCCAAAGTTGGAAATGTGCCTGAGCAAATTAATTCTTGCCTAGGCGACGTTCATGTGATAAGTTTATGCCGTTCGGCTGATGTCAAGAAATATGGATTAAGACGTATTTTGCAGCCATTCCTCCGTGATCTCGAGAAACTCGAAAGTGATGACGGCGTTGTCATCACATTACAAGATGAAGTATTTACACTTCGTTGAACATTACATATTACAAATGTCAAAATATGGAAATTTTCGTTGAACCGGAAAAATATGATTTTTTTTTAAATAAAATAAAAAACTGCTACCAAGGTCTCCAATTGCATCTCTCGCAGTCCACAATTATCACCGTGAAACATAATTTGTTTATTCTTCAAGCTATTACACCAAATTTTGTTTAAAAAATGTTTTTACTGAAAAGTTGTTTCAGTTTTGTCAAAATATTTATAGTATGTATTGAATTCAGCTTATTGTTTTACAGTATTCAGTTTTGCGAGACTTTTAGCTGCATTTAAAAAAAAATTCATCCCGCTATGTTAATTTGATCCAGAGTTACTAAACTTTAAATTTTGCCCGTGCACAAACTACCCAGTTTAGGCTGAGCGGAAAATTTCGGAAGTGTAGGCTTTGAGGCTTAAATAAGTTTCTTTATTCATTCGCAGATAATTGTGCCAATCTTTCGAATTGAATTTTGATATATTCAATAGATTCACATGTGAATACACTTTTCGCTTAATTAGCCACTGTTTGCACCACATTTTACGTTTTCTCGAATGCAATGCGGCAATTAACCCAATTATTTCTAAAGTGTCGGCTCTTGTGAACATGTTCTCATACGAAAACTGACGAAGAACTGTGTAGAATTGTCTGAATGTGTGGATGCACTACGGCCTTCAGATTTAAACTGTATAGTCCTGGCCTGTGCAGTTGAAACTGAAGGCCAACTGAATGTGTGTAGCCGGCTTATCACATAAAGCAATCACGGTAGCTTTTACGTGGAAGGAAAACGATGAATAGGTCGACATAGAGGTTTTGCGAGAAAAAATTCGGAAACCCCAATGAATAGCAATATGTCAGAAAAAGACCAAAAAGCAATACGTTCTATTGGGATATCGAAGATCAAAAATCACTAGGCGGGTCAGTCACAAAAAATAATTTAAGACAATTACCCTGGCGAACGTATCGGATAGGTTTTCCTTCCGAACCAATCCGAATCATTCAGGAATCTGTATCCGAACCGATCCCAGTCAATTCGAACCAATCCGAAAAAAGTTCTACATTTCGTTTGACTCAAATCGTTTAAAAATTCATCCGACTCAATCCGGTTCAAACCGAACTCCAAAACGAACCAATCCGAACAAATACGAACCAAATTTTCAATCCAAATGAATTCGAATCAATCCGCATTCGGATTGATATACACTGAATTTTCAATCCGAATGAATCCTTGTTCGGATTGAATTGGATTCATTCGGATTGAAAATCGTTTTAGGTCAATCCGAGTTCGGATTCATTCGGATTGAAAATTTATTTTGGATTTATTCCGATTGGAAGTTCGGATTGAACCGGATTGAGTCGGATTAATTTTTGACCGATTTGGATCGAACGAAATGTAAACATTTTTTCGGATTGGTTCGAATCAACTCGGATTGATTCGGATACAGATTCCGGAATGATTCGGATGACTTCGGATTTGCTTGGAATGAATTCCTATCCGATACTTTCGCCAGGGTAAACAACGATACTTTCGAAAGCGATTCCTTCTTAGAAAACAATACACCGTTTATTTTAGAATCCGAACAACTTTTAGAAAATTAAGAATATAACAAATTTATGAACAAACAGAGGGAAACATTTTTCAGAGAAAACGAAGGAAGGGCAAATATTTTAAGGCTTAGATTAGATCCGTCAGCTGCATAGTGCGTTCACTATGTGAGACTTAATGGGGGAATGAGACAGCACGACATTTAGCTTTAATCGTAATTTTTTTTCTTAATTTAAGCATCATTTGTTTTATTTCAAGTATAATGTATATTAAAGAAAAATTATTATTTAAATATGTTTGCAGAAATTGATCTTTATACTACAATCTTATTCAATTGAAACGTAAGTTTTATCTTACGCAACACATTTCGAGCTTAGCAATGATGTTCGAACCTCTTAAAATATGCCGTGAAACGTGTATCACTACCACGTGCTACGACGCACCGCCTATCGGGAATAGAAAACACTAAACACGGTATCATTTTTCCCCACTGGAGTGAACGACCTTTGGTCAGCTCATAGCTTTTCTGAATGCAGAAGATAAATTGTAGAACCTAGTTACAGGAAAATAAAAGCGAATCTCGAAATAGACAGCCATTTTAATGCGATTTAACCTAATCAGTTTTCAACAGCTCAACAGGTCAAATAGACTTTCACGAATTCACAGTAATAATACAGATACAGAGTATGAATCCGATAATGACATGGATAATCAAACCATTCCAGCCACATACTTTTCTTTGGGCATGATGGAAACGCCGTTCCAAATCATGAGCAATTGGCCTATCAAATTCCGAAACAATAATGAAGATAGTCCCGCGCATTTCTTATGAGAACTAAAAAGATTTAAAAGTGGTTATAAAATAAATGATCGCCAGATCCTAGACAATGTAGACGCGTTGTTAATAGAAGATTCCACAGATTCACTCATACTTGACAGGGATTAGAAAGTTATTCGCAAAACTATATCCTAGGAAAAGTCGCGAATGGATATTAAGAAGAAATCACGAAAACCTCAGAATAGAATATAAAATGTATATAAAAAGAAAAGATTTCAAAACTTTTGAAGACTTAGAAGATTTAAGTAACGAATGTGATACCGAGCTAGCTAAATTACAAATTCGAGGGCAAGTTTTACAATGTAACAGAACCTAAAATAACAGAACCTGGTTTCCAACCTAGATTTCAACCCCATTTTCAACCTAGATTCTAAAACAATAGATCTAAATGTCGATTCAACACTTGCAACCAAATGTTTCCAATGTGTAAACAAATGAAACTATGCTCAAATTCATAGTCCGCGGCTAATACCTAATACTTATCTACTGTTTACAATATTTACATTTTACTTATTCCTCCCCTGCTTATAATTTTTCCTTCTCTATTCCTCTTCCTCCTTCTCTTCTCCACCTTACCCAACATCCCCTTCACCCATGCTACTGCCCTTTTGTCCACCCTTTCATGCATCAATACATCCATGCTTATCCCACTCCTTTTCACCGCCTCGCAATTCTCCAACCAGTGTTCCACCCTTGCATCCTCTTTCCTGCAGAATTCACACATCCTCTTCTCCCTAGGAAGCCAGAGCTTATTAAAACCCTCCATGCAACCACAACTCATCCTCGTTATAAGCTCCTGAGTTCATTTTTCTCCTCTCTCAGACAAATATTGCGCTCCCCCCTTGGCATAATCCACCCATAGTCCCCGTTAAACCATGACTCTCTTATTCTTTCCTCCCATGCTGCCTTCTCTCTCTCTCCATGCTGCTTTTCTTGACCATCTCATGCACCTGCCTCCACCGAAGGGAAAGTGCCTTTGAGGTTCACAAAAAACGCATACACTTTCGATCCCCCTCGAAATCCTTTCATAGCCTATCCGCCAACATCATAGCGTACACTTTATACGCCGTATTCATTAGCGTAATTCCTCTATAATTTTCCTGCCTATCCTTATCCCCTTTCTCATACATCCAGCACTGCTGCCTTTGACCTTTTTAACTTCCTTATCTGTTTCTATATCTGCTCGGAATTCAGCTCTCCCCTTTTGCCTCCCTCGTTCTCTACTCCCCTCATCTCTCTCCCGTGAATCTGAGCCCTGAAACAATTCTTTAAAAAACTTCCTCCACTCTTCACTCCCTATGTTCTCGCTTATCTCCACCTTACATTTTCTAAACCTATTTATTATCTTCCACAGACTCCTTCTGTCTTAACAATTCTCAACTCCTCTTCCCGATCTTTCACCTTTCTCTGCTCTTTCTTCTCACACATCAACCTAAACTCCTTCCTTAATGTTTTTCGCATTTCTCTTTTTCCACTTCTTGTACTTTCTTTTCACCTTTCTTTTCATCTTTTTACATTATCTATCTCACCACGGCTTCACCATTCCTTTCTTCTTCTTTCTAAATACCGCCTTTTAAACACAACCTTTCACTTTCTCTTTCAGATACTCGCACATCTCTTCCACTCACTTTCCTTTAAAGCGTACATTTCCTAACTGCTCCTGATTCTTCTCTATCGCCTCCCACGTCCAGGTAACCCTCTCCCCCATCCACACTTCTTCCCCACCTTGTCTTCCGCCACCCTACCTTATTATCCACAATCTTGATGGCTGATGGTCTGATTCTACCCTCCCTTTTACTGCGAATTTCTCCGTGTCTCTTCCTACCTTGCATATTCATGACCCCGTAGTCTATCACCGATACCCAGTTAGTCCCAAAATTGAAATCTGTAAGCATTCTAGGCGCGCAATGTTAAAAGTCCTAAGGATGACTCTAAAGTATGATTCAGAAACTTGGTGGTTACCATGGGTCGTCCCACCTGCTGCGCAATGGAAGCATACCCAAAATCACTACCCCTTCCAGCCACTGAGAAAAAACCGAAACTAAACCTGACAATAAACCTAAATTAAATTAGACAGAAAACCGAAATTCGCAGGTAGTATTAACCTCGTATGGACTATAGAAATTAACAAAACTAGCCCGACGGTACGATTCAAGAAAAAGGCCTACCACGAGACGTGCACGAAACTTTTTACAACAAGATCATGAAAAGCGTGAAAAAACCCCTACCTGAGCATTCAAAAATAAGGTTATAAAGGCGGCAGCCTCTCCGCGAGATGAGCGCGCTTCAGTTGTCGCTGAAAACATCGACCTATTTCCGTCTTGATCTAACAATCTTCCTTTCACTTATTTTGAAAATGTGGAATGCTTACGAAAAGAGGCCTTTTCGTAAGCATTCCTCATTTCGTACGTTCTGTATTCGCATCGTTCGAAATGCGCCACATTACACACAGATCATAAGTACGAAAACACGCCATTTTCATGACAGTGTTGTAAAAAGATTTTTTATAATAGTTAATACGTGGATACATGTAAGGATTAAGATAGTAATCTATGGAAAAATAAAAAAGCTACTAATCAGAAAAAGTTGAAAAAAGAATCTTGAAAAGCTAATGAGATATCGGAAATTGATAACAGAAATGAATGGGTTAATTTCAAGAATAAAGCTTCAAATTAGGTAATTTTTCGGATAGTTTTAGAAAAAGCGAAGCACAAAATAGTTGTTCACTAGAAATTTGCGAAGCTATTGTCCTCCTTAACGAATGCCAACAATCACAATTAGAAAAACTTTCAGAAGATAAAATAAAAGTATATCAGGGAAAAGAACATAGGTCGACTCATTTAACAAAACATAAAATTGACGCCCAGGGCCACGATCCGATTAAAGAGCTATATTGTCACGTGAGCCCAAAAATTAAAGAAGTAATTGATCAAACAGTAGGTCAATTATTAGAACAGGAAATAATAGAATCCTCTTGTACTGATTGTTCAAACTGTGTAGTAATGATCGAAAAACCGGGTAAAGACTATAGATTCTGATTAGATTTTAGAAAGGTTAAAGATATTCTCAAGAAATACCTCTACCCAATCTCACTTATGACAGCAATACTGGACAATTTAAGGTCAGCAAAATTCATTTCAAGAATTGATTTAAAATTAGCTTATTTACAAATTCTATTAGAAAAAAGTTCAAAACCAATCATAGCATTCACAGTCCCTGGAAAGGCACCTACCAATTTAAAAGGATGCCATTTGGTTTAAACAATGCTCCAGCCACTTTCGAGAGAATTATAGATAAAATAATTACTCCAGACTTAAAGCCAAACGTTTTTTTTTTTTTTTAATATTAAAATGACATAGTAATAGTAACTTAAAATTTCAACGATCATTCCAGATGTTTAAATGTTGTATTAGACAAGATACAGGAGGAAAAGTTAACTATCAGCCCAGACAAATGCTAGTTTGGCTGTTCGGAAATTAAATACTTAGGTTTTAAAGTAAACGTCAAAGGATTCCAAGTAGACGATGAACAAATACAACCAATCCTAAAATTCCCTGAACCTAAAAATATTAAAGAATTACAGCGCATAATAGGAATAGCAAGTTGGTACAGAAAATTTACCCCACTCTTTGCCGAAGTAATGGATCCAATGAAGAGATTATTGAAAAAAGATCAAACATGGGATTGGGGATTAGAACAAGATGAGGCTTTCCAAAAAATTAAAGACTTGTTAACATCAGCACCAACTATAACTTGCTCAGATTTTAATCAAACCTTCAAACTCGAAGCTGACGCGAGCAATACAGGACTAGGAGCCGTTCTAACGCAAACAATTAACGGCGTAAACTACGTGATCGCGTACGCGAGTAGAATATTTAACGGGGCCGAATCCCGGTACTCAGCATCAGAAAAAGAGTGCCTAGCCGTCGTTAAGGCCATACGAAAATTTAGGTCGTATCTAAAGGGTTACAGTTTCAAAGTAATAACGGACCACTTAGCGTTAAAATGGTTCCATAACCTAAAAAACACTGATGCTCTCTCGATATCAGGATTACCAACAAAAAATATAGTGTTTGCTTTAGCTCATAGCGTAGAAAAACCGAAAGCGGACGTTAACGACAGAACAGACCGAAGAGCACGACTGGTAGCAACTCTATTTTCACAGAACTTAGCCATTAAAGTCAAAACTATCACTAGGCTCAAACCCTAGGTAACTAGCCATACCCAAAGATCTTACAAGGGGGGTTAGGTTGGTGTCCGGCACCGATTTTTTTGTTACTTTGCAGGTGAAAAGAGGATCCCATACTATGAAAAAAAAATGTTGGGCAAACGTTCACATTTAGGGGTTGAAATCTCCCCTTCTACTTTTTTGAGTCTCTTAGTGTTTTAAGCGGTAAGATTGTTTTTTGTTTATGGTTTTTACACAAAATTGTTCAAATTGATGCTGTATTACAATGTTAGCGTGAGTTGTAAAAACACTTACCCTCTAGAGTATCATCATTTAGAAAATCTACCCCTAGAATCCTTCACCATGTGACATATATGTATTTCAAAATTTTTGACTTTGTTGCTGATCGGTATGATTTTTTCTTAACGATGGCACTTGTTCTTATATTAATAAACCCTTTTTATGTAAAAACGATATGTGTAAGGGTAAGTGCATGTGTTTGCAATTTTCCAACGGAAATATATCAGTTATATTATTATTGATTGTCCAAACCAAATATTTTAATCCCTTACTTACAGAAATGTTATATTAATAAATATATTTCTTATTCATTGATAATATTATAGGGGTGGATGACACGTAATTTAGGGGTTATTTAGAATAACACTGATGATTCTTAATAGAATTTAACAACAAAATAAGATGTTTGCAGCAACAAAGTCCAAAATCTTAAAATACATATATGTCATATGGCGAAGTATTCTAGGAGTAGATTTTCCAAATGATGATACTCTAGAGGATAAGTGTTTTTACAACTCACGCTAACATTGTAATACAGCATCAATTA
>CAKNWU010188766.1:0-10850 GCA_932072015.1 Andricus quercustozae | reverse complement strand
GTACATTGTACCATGTGGTACTAGTGACGAAACGTCAAACTTTATTAAATTTTATTTGGTCTGGAAGTGTTGCTAATTTTCTTCTATATATTTCATCCCAGACGTTAAATCATTATTGAGGATTTTCAATCATTCCTCTATCTAGCTTACATTGAATTATTTTGTTTAAAAAATTACTACTTTCATTTTTTCCTTAAAACTACTACTTAGGTTAATCCCGCAGATTAGTTGATAGTGTTCCCAAGAGAACTGAAAATTTTTGTATTTCTAAAACATTACTGGAAATTAAAACGAAATTTATGATGATTAATTTCATCCATCAAAATGTACATTTTTATTAATTTATTATTATTATACCATTAAGCCAAACCCATTTCGGGGTGAGCGTGACTCAATCGGCTCTAGCCTCGTTATATTTAAGAGGGATCAAGGCATTTAGTGTTCGAGGCAGGATACAAGGGCGAGGGGTATAGATTTTTGGATTAATCTAGAATTTCGGTGTTAATTATTTAAAAAACACGTTCGTTCTACAACACTGCTCCGACCCAGGTGACTGATCAATCTCTCTAGCAATCACCCAAGGTCAAGAGCTTCACAAAGTCACCATGTAAAGCTCTCCACTCAGGCCCAATCAAACTTTTTAATAAACTATTTGTCGCCACGCTTTTTTGTCCTGGCATACCTCTTTAGCTTCCTTCACGTCCATGCATTCCCTCATACAAGCTCTTGTGCTTCTATGGCTTTTTATATCATTTTGAATTAGGGTCTCAGTCATATATTCTAAGCATTCTTTCCTCGGTCTGGCTCTGGGTACGCTCCCATGAACTTTATATAGATATACTTGGCTCATCAGTCGTTCATGTTTCATTCTCTCAACATGCCCAAACCATCTCAACGAATTTCTTTAACACTTGTCGAACTTGGTGAGGTCAAAAATCAAGAGTCAATGTTCAAAAAACGATAAAATTCCCTTTTGCTGAATTTACGTGTTTTTCTGGGTAAAGAAAACGTTTAAGATGCTTTAAAAAAGGTGATACAATGTCAAAGTGTGAACCATCTTGTCAGCCTCGAACTTCAAGTCAATTTTCAAGGTCATTTAAAGGTCTCGACGATTTTTTAAAAAAGAAATACCGATTTTAGACTGCGGACTCGTAAATGGAAGGTCATATAAAGATCAATTATTTAAAAAGCGCTTAGAAGCTTTTTATTAATTTACTGGTTTTCTAAGCGATCTCAACGTTGAAGGTGCCTTTAACAAGTACAAGGTAAGTTGCACAAATTTCGACGACCTTGAATAAATTGACCTTCAAGTATATTTTAAAGGCTTATGAAAGCACCATGACCTTAATTTTAGCGTTACCTGGAAACAACGACGTGGACGTATTAAGTTCTGTTTCCTTTGGGGTGCTTGATTATCGTGAGTCCCCTTGCCTAAAATAGGAATTTCTATTTAAAAAAATCGTCTTGACCTTTAAATGACCTTGAAAATTGACCTGAAGGTCGAGGTTGACAAGGTGGTCAAGGAGGTTCACACTTTTACATTGTATCGCCCTTTTTAAAGCATCTTAAACGTTTTCTTTATCCAGAAAAGCACGTAAATTCAGCAAAAGGGCATTTGATCGTTTTTTGGACATTTGACCTTGATTTTTGAAATCAACAAGATCTTAAAAACAAGATTAATATACTAAATTTTTGACGTAAAATTTTCCGCTCTATTCAAATCTGTAGTCAAAAATAGGGGTTTCCATGTAAAAAAAAATCGGCTTGGCCTTGAAATGACTTTGAAAATTGGCATCAACGTCAAAATCAATGGTACAGTTAAATGGCCCCCTATGTCCTGCTCAACTTTTTTATGAACCGTTTTTTATGTAGATGGGGTAGTTTAGAAGATATTTGGATTTATAGATTAAAATGGGTCACCCTATATACTGAATATTCAATTCGAATGAATCTGAGTTCGGATTGAATTGGATTCATTCGAATTAAAAATCGGTTTAGGTCAATCCGAGTTCGGATTGAGTCGGATTGAAAATTTGGTTCCGACTGATCAGGATGGGAAGTTCGGATTGAACAGGATTGAATCGGATTAATTTTTAACCGATTTCGATCTAACGAAATTGAGAACTTTTTCGGATTGGTTTAGATAGATTCGGATGTGTTCGGATACATATTTCGGAATGATTCGGACTGAATTCCTATCTGAAACTTTCGCCAGGGGATCCAGGTCTGGCTGAAGTACATCACAGTGGGTGTAGGTACAGAATTATATATTGCCATTTTAGATTAATTTGTTATATTTTTACTTCTGATAAAGGCTCCTACACTGCCGATAACATTAAACTTTAATAAATTGTTTAACCAATTGAATAATCGTTTCAGATAATAATGTTAATCAAAACAATGACAAATTACCGCATTATTTACAGAAAAATATAAATATCAAACATTTATTTCAGAACAAAAATTTTTTAACAAAAAAAGTTATTTAAACAAGTAAAATTTGTTTACAAAATGCGCTCTCTAAACCTGAATTAGTGAAAATTTCACTAGTTGAATTAGTAAAGGTATGTTTCACTAACAAAATAGTAACATTTTGAGGTTTTACTTTTAAAATAGTGAGTATTTTACTAATAAATTAGTATAAATTTGACTAATATCAATTAGTAAACTCGGTTCACTAATATTTAGTAACTTCGCTTTACTAATTCATTAGTAACCTAGCGCGATCACTAACGAATTAGTGAACTGTAACAATTTCGACCAATCAGAAATCATTTTCTTATATGGCATTCCGCGCCACTCGATGCCACGCTATTTGCGAGGTTATGCGCTCTGTTATAGAGAAGTCATGAAGACTTCAATTGTAGTTAAGAAGTTTATTAATGAAACGATCTATATTGCTGGTATTGAGTAAGTACAATGATCAAATATACTATATAATAATATAATGATTAAAGTTAATGATATTATAATATAATATTATACTTACTATGATAATTGTAATACATAATTTAATGTTGAGTTTACGTTATTCAAAACAAAATTTTGAATTCCAATTATACAATAAACCATTTGGAATACACAGGAATATTAATAATGTCTTTTATTTTAGTTATTTTTAGATTGATCATTGTATTTTTCCAGCGAAAATGAGCAAATGCTTCAACGAGGCTGCAAAGTTCACCGCACAAGAGTTGGCGAATCAGCTGTGTCACTGCAACGACAGAAACTACTAATTGCTTAGTGGGATTTTACTAATTTCATAAGTGGACAATTTCCATTAATCAAATTAGTAGTTTTCTACTAATCGTTAGTGACCGATTTCTCTCTAATTGAATTAGTGAAATTTCGCTATCAATTAGTGAAATTTCACTAATTCAGATTTAGAGAGCGGTAGTAATATCTGAATGACGTAGATATTCAATAATGAGCAATGAAAAAATAATTCGAAAACTAGAGTTTTAAGGAAAAGTTGCAAATAAGTAATAATCAATTGTTTAAACTTTTTAGCAAATACTATTTAACTTTTTTATGGGAACTCCATAAGGGAGGGGGGCCGCGTCAAAATTCAAAGTTGTTTAGCTGAAATTATTCGTTAGAAAATCCCCAACAAATTTTGATAATCTCCCGCAAGCTAAGTTTAAACCCAGAAACATGTATCTCATTTTTCCAAAAACCTAAATTTTCTCATGTTAATTTTATGAGATTTTTCCGGGCCTTTGTGTCACGTCTTAAGGTAAACCGATTGGGCTCAAACTTGAAGGGAATTTATTTCCGAGAACCTTAAAAAATGGGGAGGGGGCATGACCATCATTCGAAAATAAATTTTTTGGACCACCCTAAGGTGCACTTTCAAGTTCAAAATTACTTAATCATTAACTTGATTTAAAATATCGATAGAAGAGGCCCATTGATTATTGCAAAAAAATTTAGAATAGAAAACTATTCGTAAATAATCGAATAACATTTCGGATCATATTTTTTTGTTTAAATGTAGTAATTTTCATATTTGTGTTTATTCTTCTGCTTCAGGCAAAATTCGTAATTTTCATTCAATTTTAATTTACAAAAGCTCATTCTGTTCCTTGAAAGGAACTTTCTAAATAATATTTAATAAAAACTTGACGATTAGAACAATAAAACCAATGTATTATTTTAGGGGTAGTTTCACGTATTACAATAAGACTTAGAAAGAACAGTCTCAAGTGGTACTAAAATGATATCTCTGGTGAGAAGCCAGATTAATTCGTTTTACATTGAAAATAATAACATGAAGTTATTATATTCAATAACAGGGCACGAAAAAAATCATACCTTAAAAGAAAAGATCTCTACTTTTTACAGTGAATTGTGAAGAACCTTGCAAGGAATTGAATGAGCTTTTGTAAATTAAAATTGAATGGTAATTACGACTTTTGCCTAAAGCGGTAGAAAAAATACAACTATGCAAATAACTACATTTAAATAATTATTTATGACTTAAACTATTTTTATTAACACTTATATTTCACTTCTAAAATAGTTTGCAATACACAATAGGCTTATTTTGGTTATTTCTATGAATTCAGTTACATATTAAATGATTTTGAACTTGACGATGCACCTAATACAACCTTAAAACTTTATTTTTGATGACCTCCATTCTTAGGAAAAGAACCAAGATTTTAAGCTTCTTCAACTTCAGTAGTAAAATATTTTTACTCCGAAGTCAAAGGAATCCTCAACTTCTGTGCATAAATTTCTATCTTGCAATATAAATTAAATATATTTATATCTACAGAATCTTTAATCATCATTAACTGCGCATTTTATATAATTATGAACTATTTACAGTTATTTCGATATAGTGGGTAATAATTATTATATCCTTCTATTTCTTACTTCATTTCCCTCTTTAGGACACAGATCTGAAGACTGACACAATTAAAGATAAGGTTTCAAAGATAGAGGTATCTTTATTGCCGCGTTGCTCAAGTTGATGTTAATTGCTATTTTATCTTCCTGAGACATTTATATTTCGAACGAGTAATCCTAGCAAATTTTCCGAGTACCTCGATGCCGGGAAAATGCTTGGTCATCAAAGACGTCGTTAATTATACCACAAAATAATTAATTAAATGCCCATTTTAAGAAATGTAAAAAAACGAACCCCAGCATAAAGGTGGATCGATGCCGGTTTGATTAGAACCATGCATCTGAACGCTTTTTTTAAATTCATTAAACTTGGATACTGACAATAGTAAAACAAGAATAAAGCCAAAAATGTAGGCGAATTTGAAGTAAATTTACGGAATTCAATGAATTTCAATGGGATTTATGTGTAATACGACTGAATTAAATTTAATTCAAGAGCACTCAACTGAATGTAAGTGAATTCAACTGAAGTTGTGACGCATTCATTTGAATTTAATAAAATTGAATACAATAAAATGGAATTTTTAAAATCTCAATAGAATAGGATTAAATGAAAGGTGAATTCAATCGATATCATTATAATTCAAGGAGATTCAAAAGCATTCAGTAGAATATAACAGGATACGGGATTCATCGGTTCTGAATGAAATTTAAATAGATTTAGTGTAATGAAGCCGAATTCAAATGAATTTAAGAGAATTCAATTAAAATTCGCGGATTTCGACAGAATATAATCAAATTAAAGATAATACAACAAAATTCAAATTGATTTTTTCCGAATTAATGAAAACTAAAATTGAATTCGAATGTATACAAACAGACTGCAACAAAATCAAATTCAAGGCGATCTCATTGGAATTTAACATAAATCAGTAGAATTCAAAGAAATTCTAATGTGTTTAATGGAATTCAACCGTATATAATGGAATATAAGTGAATAAGGGCATGAGGGTGTGAGTACAAAAACACGAATTTTACAGGTGACATAAAAAACTGTCTAGAGCTAATACTTAGCTTTATCGACCCATGAAAGGAACATCTTGAAAGAAGCAACCACCTCCGAGAAAAACTCTTGTTAAAGGTACAACGAACCCCAAAAAACGCCAATTTTGACGCAGAAACAATCGCATAACTTTTTTATTTCTTAATTAAATAAAAAGAAAGTCCTTTTAAGTTATTGCTTTGCTCTATAGAATCGCGAATGGAGCGCCGTTAAAATAAGCAACTATCTACAAAATATGCATATGTTTTTTATTTTTGAATTAAAAAAAAGAACTTTCAAGCTGTTACTCAACTCTATCGAACCATGTAAGGAACATCTTGAAAGATGCTTGCCTCCTTCCAGCAAAACCCTTTTCAATTGAGCGGAGCATCTCCAAACGAAAATATTGACACAAAGAGTTGGATACCTTTTTAATTTTTTAATTACAAAAAAACTAAAAATTATTTCCGAGATATTGCCCAGCTTTATTGAATCGTAAACAGAAAAAGGAGAAGTAATCACTTTTATAAAAAAATACCAAACATGGAATTTGATTCACATCTAATTTGAACTGAACCATCATCTTCTACAGAGATATAAGTTAGCTTAAATTAATTAGTTTGAGCTAATAATACCGTAATTTAACGAAAAGCAAAAAAATTCATCAAAATTGAATGAAATTCATTGAAACTCAATGAACCATGATGTTAACGTTTTGAAACAAAGAAGAATTTAATAGAATACAACCAAATACAAGCGATTCAACTGAATTTTTGAGCGAATTCAAGTGAAATCAAGAAATTGGAAAATCACTAGGATTCGTCGGAATTCGATGAATGTTAATAGAATACAACGTGATTCAAATTAATTAAAGCGAATTTATCTTAATTATTGAAAGTAAATTAATGGCAATGAATTTTGTTTCCCAAGCCAAGAAAGAAGAAGAATGATTGGAGTTGAGTGTTCAAACTCGGATCACGGGTTGTCTATATGTTTGTTGTGCCAATATAAATTACTCGTGTAGGCAGGTGTCTATAATGGTGTGGTGAAGTTTCTGTGGGCGTCTCTTTAGTCTTTTCTCATAACTCTTCTTGACTTTTCTCCCTTTTTGTTTCGTCCAGTCCCTTGACTTTCCCACTTCCTGCATCTCAGCATTTCCCGTTCACCCCTCGGAACCTCAGATTATTCTTTCTCGTCTCAGATCACGTTCGGTCGCAACTGCCCGACGGTAAATCACTTTACTAGCTTCCCGGGATTTGAAAATTTCCGATATATGTGTGTAAAATGTCTCAGGATCACATTTTCCTCCGGAAATTGTCGTCAGAACGAATAAAATCGGAACCACATAATTTTACGACCACGTGTGTGTTCTGTAAAACTAATCAACATCTCAGTTATCAACAGCAACCATTAATATTAGAATAGACACAATTTTGTATCAGTCATTCATCACTTTAGATTTTTTTAAATCTTCCAACAAAAAACCACAAAAAGATAAAAATTTAACATTTAGTGGACTTTTCTCTTTCTAAATATGTTTTATAATATATGCTAATTAAAACCAGTTTTGCCCGTTAAAATTACCTTTTATATTCTATTATACACTTTATATCACTATTTGTCCGGTTTATTTTTTATTAGGTGATGTTTCATATACGACTTTCATGAAATCCCGTCGAATCCTTAAAAATCTTTGCAATCCATCGAAATCCCGTGAATTCTTTGTGAAATTTTCAAAATCCCTTTTTCGAGCCCTTTTTAGATTTTTTAAATCATGTAAAAATTCTTTGAATTCCACATAATCTCTTGAAACCCCTGAAAACGATTGAGCTCCCAGGAAATACTTTAAAAACTGTGGAAATCCCTTAAGATTCTTAGAAATTCTACGAAATATTTAGAAATCCTTGAAATCTGCACAATTCCATAAAGAACCCTTATGATCCTTTAAAATTCGTGGAAATCCTTTAAAATCTCTCAAAATCCGTTAAAACCAATAAAATCCCGCGAAATGTTTCGAAGTATTATGATATCCCTTGAAATCTTTGAAATCCCTTCAAAATACATTGTAGGAATCTTTCCGAATTACTTGAAATCCCTTAAAATATTTTGAAAGCCATTAACATTTCTCAAAATGCCATAAAATCCTTTATAATATTAGGAAATCCTTTGTAATTTCATTAAATCTTTGAAATGTAACGAAATCCTCTAGAATCCGTGGATATACTTTGGAATCTTTTGAAATCCTTTGATATCATCCAAACCGCTTTATATCTCTTAAAATTCGTTAAAATCATTGCAAATTCTTTGAAATCTTGTGCAAATCCTTCAAATATTCGAAATCTAATTAAAATCTCCTGACATCCTTCAAAATTCGTAAAAGTACTTTCAGTATCTCTGAACATCCCTGGAAATCCCTTAAAATCCTTTGTATTCCCATGAATTCTTTTGAAAATTTTGTAAATCCCTTACATTTTTTTATATCATGTTAAAATCTCTTGAAATCCTTTGAATTCCATACAAGGCTATATCGTAAAGAAATTTTAGTACTGCCCGATGGGCGATTCGCCTTCCTGACATACTAATAAAAAGGTCATTGAACACATTAAAGTTATAATTTTCGATTGCAGGCCGTGAATTGCGGTAATCGGTATTTTAAGAGATTTTTTGAAAATATTTGTTTAATAATTAAAATTTTCTTAACGTAATTTAATGTAATTATTTTTGAATACAGGACACAATTGCGGTAATCGGTATTTCCAGAAATGTTTCGACAATATTTTGCGTAATAATTCAGTAAAGTTTTACAATAAATCTCTTTTTCTTAGTGCAAATACATATATAAATACAATATAAATAATAGTAAGAAAATATGAGTGAAGTCTGTATATGGAAACGAATTTCTATGTATCCATGTTACATAAGTCTAACAGAAAAACTAAAGTGACACTTGCCAGCACAGAGACCATTTTCTGACATACACATAAATTTGGTTCATATTGTCTTACTATATATTTATGTATATAATATTGATGACTGTGTATTTATATTAGAATTATTAAAAAAAAAACGGTTTGCATCTATTTTTCCTCAAATACACGCACACCGGGTCGCAGATAATTATAATCTTATAACATCTTTGGTTGAGCAGCTATATAGCTTTGCCCTTCGAGAAGCTAGCAGAGCGCAGTGGCAACTGCGCACTTTTTTCCGTTACCTTAACTTATATTTCTATTACTATTTATGAATTTTAGGAAACTATTTGTAATTGTCCGATATCGTTTCTGAATTTTAATAAAAATTTAGTAAATTTACTATAAAATTACTGAATTTCGCTTTCAGCATCCTCAGTAACTTAAATGTGTCGGATTTTTCCGAACATTTCTAGCAGTGTACAAGGTTTATCAAACCCTAAAAATTATCCGATCGTCTTCGAAGATGACTCAAGTTGAAGGTTTAGGCCTGAAGATGCGTATAATAAAATAGAATTTGCTATGTTCATGTATCGCTTTTTTGTTATCAGCAGTAAAAATATTTAAAAAATGAGGAAATTTCGTTTTTTGGACCACTATGCTAGAAACTTCACTTTTATTTGGAAATTTTTAAGGTATAGTTAGGACTGAATGTCTTAAAATGTAGATGTGTATTATAAAATAAAATTGGCTGTATTATAGAATTGCTTTTTTGTTATTAGTGTGAAACAAATTAGGGAAATTTCATTTTTTAGACCACTATGCTGGGGAATCTTTTCTTTTAGATCGATTGTGTTTGACGATGGCTCAAATTAAAGGTTTTGGCATGTAGGTACGTTAAAACAAAATTGGCTATGTTAAAGTGTCGTTTTTTTACATCAGTGGTTTCAAAATATAGAAAATAGGTACATTTCGTTTTATAGACCACTATGCAGGAAACATTACTTTTATTCAGATATTTTTCAGGGGTGATTCCAATTGAACGCCTTGAAATGTAGATGTGCATTTCAAAATAAAATTGGCTATATCATAGTATTGTTTTTGGTATATCAGTGGATAAAAATTCCGTAAAATGATTCGAAATAATACGAGATCCCTTGAAATCTTTGAAATCCGCTTAAAATTCATTGAAATCTTTGAAATCCGAGAAACCTTCGAAAATACTTTAAATCTCTTAGAATCAGTTAACATCTTTCAAACTCCCGTGAAATATTATTAAATTCCTTCGAATTCCTTTAAATCTTCGAAATCCAATTAAAACCCCCTAGGGAATTTAAGATCAGCTGATCTGACATTCTTCAACATTCGTGAAAATGCTTCGCTATCTCTTGAAATTCGATTAAACTCCTTGAAGTGCCTTAAAATCTGGTAAAATCCCTTCAAATCTCTAAAAAGCTTGGGAAAATTCTTTAAATTCCGTAAAAATTTTGTAATTACGTAAGAAGGGAGGGGGTGGGTCAGAAAAATCTTACGAATTCTTACAATAGTGGGGCGTGGGGTCTAAAATTTAAAAAATAATCTTTACGCAATTAATCAGGGTGTCTAGCGTTTCTTTAAAAAAAATCAAGGACTTTTCCAGGTTTCCAGGACAAAAAAGTTATTTTTTCCAGGTACCTTTTTTTTACAGTGAAAAAATACTTTTCACGAAATATAGTAGAATTTGTAGGTCTAGTAGAACTAAAAAAAAGTTTCATATGCGAAATTTCTTTTACAGCCTCAAAGTCTGATTTTATGGCAAAAAATCCAAATATCGCAAAAATTCCAATTCAATAATTTTGTTCTGTTGATATAATCAAAGTGAGTTCAATTTCGTGTGTAATTAATTTTTTTTTATTAGAATTGATTGAAATTGAATGAGTTATCGAATTTCAGGCTAATTTACGTTTAGTTTTCAATGAAATAATTAAATTTTCAACATCAGAAATGAATTTTCAATCAAAATCATTAATTTTCTACCAAAAAAGAAGAATTTTCAACGAAATACT
>CAKNWU010188759.1:0-10877 GCA_932072015.1 Andricus quercustozae | reverse complement strand
TTTTTTTGAGAACGCTTTATATTTAAAATGCTATTAATTATGAAAGCGATTAAACTGAGCACAATTATTTCGCTCTGTACTTTCCATTTTAAAATAGTTCGGATTTGGAAACTCGTTATCAAATATTTCTTTTTGAAACATTATCAAATGAAAAAAAAAGAAATAATTTCTATGTCTAGATCTAAAATTTTATCATTTTTGAGGGTACGATGTCTACGAAACAAACAGACAATTTTTTGAGTTTAGAATTAAAACCAAATAATTCAGAGCATTTAAATCTAAAATTATTTAATTTAAAAATTAATAGTGAAATTCTTTTTACATTTTTAAATATTTAAATTTATAACTACAACATTGTGAAACTTGAAATTGGAAACGTTGAAAAATTAAGAAATTTCATACCAAATATTTACGAATTTAAGCTTTTGAAGCCAAAATCTTTAGCTTTAAGGCCTCAAAAATAAAACTTTTCAGAATTCGGTATTAAAAATATAATTTTAAATTGAAATCATAGAAATTTTAAAGATGATAAATATATATTATTAATAAGAATCATATCATGTAGTATCGAGTGACATTCAGAGTGATTGCACAGATTATTTTTACTAAAAAATTTGATTTCTGTCATTTTACTTCAGTTTCGCCATTCAAAATTGAAGAATTTTAAATATTGTGAAGCTTTAAAGTTTAATTTTTCTAAGAACTTTAAAAATGATATGCTTTCTTCTTGAAAACGTTTAAACTTAATGAATTCCTACTTGAATGATTAAACATTACACAATTCCGAACATCGTTTAAAAATAAAAGCATTCTTAAATTAGGATTTTTAAAGTAAGTCGATAAAAATAACTACTTTTCTAAGTGTGCTTATAAGATCTCAAACTGACGGATGGACATTAATAAACTCAAATTGTGCCTGACGGACACAGTGGCCAGACAAAAAACACTCGCAAAGAGAGCGGAAAGATAGGACTAGTTTCCTTACTTATTTGAAAAAAGTTGATATCGGTTTTTTTTTACATCATGACGTAAGAACTCTATATGATTTTTCTGCAAAAGTCTTCAAGTTTATGTTTGAATTTCACATTGTTCTAAATAGACTCCCAGAGAAAAAGTTGTCTTACATCAAAAGCATAGTCTTCTTGTCTGTTTTATGTTGAACAAGTTAATATCTTGTTTGCACATACACAATTATTTGACAACAAGATTAGGTGAAGTTTGTCGCAAAAAGATAATGGTTGCTGAAAAAAGATTCTCTTTAAGATAAACGAAAATCCCTTTAACCTTAAGTTTAAGATGAAATTCCAGTTTCAACAAAAATCCTTCTTACACAAAAGGACATTTCTCTGAGTTAAAGTGAAAAAGAAATTCTAAATGTAAGCTTTCCCAATTCCCTAAACCTTAGGACGATACGTTTTGATTTATCTTCATTATCCATTATAATCCTTATTATTTGTATTAAAAAGTACAATCTGAGAGAGTATGACTTTTACTCTGCAAGAAAAAAGAACATCTTAATTCTATACAGAAAGTTTTGTGGCACCTGATTCGATTGCAAACTGTCAATTACGTTTCTAGAAGAACGCTATCGCTGAGGCGAGACTAGCTAACGAGTCTCTCAATCTAACAGGCCATTTCCAAACCAGAAACTTTGGCTACGAACAAGAGATTCTGATTAAGAAAAGTCTCTCTAGTACTCAATTAAAAATTAAAATACGCCATCTATTAACTGCGGTTTGATGATGACTGTTCGATTCGTGCTGAATTGAATTCCGCAATCAGTAATTCGAGCCATAGAAATAAAAGTTCGACCCCTATTCTTGAATACTGCGATCGAACTTCGAAGACCGAGTATAGTAATATAGTATCTTTCTGAGATAGTCACCCCAGAGGTATCTTGGCGGATCGATATATGTATGTCTATTTATTCTTTCCCTTCGCAAGAGGAGCAACTTTTATTTATACCCTCTTTGCCATCTTAATGAAGTGCTGGATTACATAAGCTCTTGGACTTTCATTAAGTTCTCTTATAGAAGAAAGTTGAGCTATGTTATCTCATTTATGAAATGGAAGAACAGATTTGTTTTCACTTGGGAAGTAAAGTCGAACCGTGAAAAAATGTTTTAAAATTTTAAACAAGTACGATTTGGTATTATGTATTCTAAATTAAATATTAAAATGTGTCGAATGACGTTAAATTGATGTATAAATTGTCTTTGAATGTTAAATGAGTGATCATTTATTAGGATATTATAATTTTTCTAAATTGCACAAAAAAATTAATGAAAAACGTTTGTTTTATATGCAGTCTTCCTTTATTTTAGAAAAACATCAATTATACTGTACCATTATTCTCAAAAGTAAAAAATTAAACATTTTTCTCAAAATATGTCCCTTTGGTCCTTATAAAACAAAACCATTTTAAAACATAATTATTTTTAATTTATTGCACCTTCAAAAGTTGACATTTTTATATTGTTTCTAATTATTTTTAAGTTAGTTTCATTCTATTGATTATACTATTTATTTCGGTTTATTTTATTTTCATTTATTCGTATTATTTAGTGAGTTTTACAAAAATCTATCTTTCTGTGACGATTTTTCTAAATGTTACTTTTTTTCTACAACAATTGGAATAACTGCATATTGCACAATGCATACTATGGTTTTTTTTATGTACACGCTTCAGATACTCAATTTACATTTTTCTTCCAGTGAAAAATGAAGAGATTGGAGAAGCGGATTTGAAAATCGCGCGCTTTTGAGACCACCTGAAGGGCATAGAATTTAACAAACAATTTTTAATTGGAAGCCTTCAGAAATTTTACTTTTCTAAGATCTATCACATTCTCAATATATATTGGGGCGGACTGAAAATGCTCAAATTAAACTAATTATTTGAATATCTTCTGTTCTCTTTTTTTATTTGAAAATTCAAATAAATTTCCCCATTGCTCCAAAAATTATGCATTTCTGCTTGCGACTCCGCTGATGTGGGGTTCGAATCTTTTTTCTAGAAATAATTTTTTTTTACATAATTGAAAAATCCGAATTATATTATTCAGAATTTTATCGCTATAACCTGTAATTTAAACACAAATGGAATCATATCAAAATAGTTCCCATTTTCAATATTTCATGAAGAATGTTGAAAAAATTAATCAAAGGCACATGTCAATAACTGATATGATATATTATCATACAATATATGAAATGAATACTCTTTTTTTACCAGCAGAATTTTCGTCACTTTCCATGATTTTTTCGCTTTGAAAACACCCACGTTTCATTAAGAACAACAACAGAAATAATGAGTTTCCGTGGTTCCAGTTTTTCCGAAATCACGGGGGAAAAATTAATTTATTAATTAGTAGAATTAATTAATTATTATTAATGATTATAAATTTATCAATAATTAATTAATTTAGTTGAAAAATTATTCGGAATTTTTAATTATGTAAAAAACAATTTTTTGGCCAAAAGATTCGAACTCCACAGTAGCGGAGTCACAAGCAGAAACCAAGCCACCGCCGCACTAGTGAATCAGTGACGGCAGCCGCAATTTTCGAAAATTCATATTTTCAAAACCGGGCCCCACTTACAAAAAAGCCGTGACACGTGTCGAATGAAATCCGATAATAATCTTTCATATTATGCTCAAGCGACCTCGATTTTAATTTCGACCCTCAGGCCTTCCCCTTATAAGACGAAGCTTTCAGACTCTTGAGACATGGGGCATAATATATCTTTCAACTCATTCGCTTGCCTTATTTCTAGGAAGATTTTCTTTGAACCCATTTTTGAACGCTTGAAATACTACAAAAATTTCTTTTTCCGAAAAAGAAAAATAACAGCATGTTTTTTATTCAAGCTGAAGAAATTTCAGGTTCAATATGTTCAAACTTCTTGCAAATGTGTGCATAGGACTCAATCTAAAAAAAAAACATATTTTTTGACCATTTAAAAAAATGTAAATTAAGCGAAAAAATTTGTTTTGAATTTTTTACTGTTGTTTACCAGGAAAAGCAGTACATATAAAAATTTGCCAGAAATTTCGATGCATTAGAGACATTAAAAAAGAAATTTAATCAAAAACGAGAACAGAAGAATTCGTCCGATTTCTAAATTTTTTCCTTTACTTTTTTCGAATGTCAACCCAGACATTTTTCCCCTCAGCTCATGCGACTAATTTGGGTATTCTTGCTCCGTCATTATATATATATATGCACTACTAATTGAAAATTTCTGAACAACTAAGCATTGTTAATTATTATATGTACTACATCAGATAATTATCCATTTGAAATATTAAGACTTGTCCAGTTTCAAGTTTTATCTCATACCTTTCAAATTTAAATTATTTTATTTTAAAACATTACAATTGAAATAAATTCAGAGTGATATATATAATTTAAATAAAAGGGTTAAACAAAGAACGCAGGGTCCAACTGGGAGCAACTGCTATCTAAAAATGACACCGGCTCTCAGTAGAACCGCGCTAAATCACACCTATGGTACGATGAAATCACAACGACAGGCCGGCGAAACCCTCGTGTGTTTTGGGGACACGAAGCGACCCAAGGATGACAGCTTTCTGCATCCATCTCGCAAGTGCCTTAGCATACTTATGGTACGCAGGTATGGCTTTATTTTTACGAACTAGTGATAGTTTCGTACCTCCGAGAGCACTGATCACAAGGACAATTACTTTAAACGAATATTTTGGGTACAGTCGTTGCAGCTCTCTTTTAAGGTCTTGATATCTCTTCTCCTTTTTCATCTCCTTGGCAGTGAAGTTGTAATCAGACGGGGCCGAGAATTCGATCACGAATATAGTTAGTTTCTCGAAGTCTTGGAGAACGATGTCAGGCCTCGAGTGAGCAACGGAGACTGCTGTCTGAAAATTGTAGTTCCAGAAAATTTGGCACTTCTCGTTTTGTCCTCGGAGCGTTCTGCAGAGCAGGGTCGCGGCCAACACTGTATGCGCGACAAAGACGGTAATGAAGCACTCTTAGGACCGCATTATATCTGTAGAGATGAGTCGTTCCTGAATTAAGCTCTGATTATCTGAGGAAAGCAAAAGTTTGCTCCTTCGACAAGGACTATTTTATTTTCCGTTGGTGGAATATTTTATCCTCTGCTTTCTTTACTTCGGCTTTTAGAAGTGAAGCATCTATATGGAGTAATGCACTTTCCTCACTTTTGATGTTAAAATTCAGGCCAAGGGTCTCGGCCGCCTATTCCGCGGCTTTGTAAAGGAGCGCTCCTTTGCCAATCTTCTCGTGTTTCCTGGCATTTTTAGGAGAGGATCTCTGCCATTTGCAACGATGTAAGCTGTACTCAGAACAATTCGGTTATGAAGACACTGAAGATTCAGAAGTCCGTGTCCGCCTTGACAACGTGAAATGTATAATCGCGGAACGGACAAATTGATATGCAAGCTCTTATGCATATGCATAATCTTACGTGTGGTGACATCAAGGGCCGTAAGCTCATTCTTCGTCCATCGAACCACCCCAAACGAGTAGAGTAGAACCGGGACGGCAAGCATGTTAGTCGCAGATACCTTGTTCAAGGCCGACAGTTTTGAAGACCAAATCTGTCGAAAAAGATGCTTATATGTGCTTCGAAGAGACTCCTTCACTGATGTTACGTCCTGAATTAGGCTTTGAGGCATGCTCAGGTATGTATAGGTCTCTCTAGTTTTAAGATGTCTAATAACACTTATATCCACAAGCTCAGGGTCCTCGGGAACGCCAACAGTCTTTCTGTTCTTCAGATGAATTTTGGTGCACTTGTCCATTCCAAAATCCATACCAATCTCTCCTGGACACTTCTTGTCGAAATTTAAAGCAAGTTGAAGTTTGCTTGCACCAGAAGCATAGATCTTCAGGTCATCCATATAAAATACATGAGTGACCTTATTCTCGCGATGATTAGTGTCCCCGCTGAGGTATCCAGAAGAATTTCGTAGTGCGAGAGATAGAGGCAGAAGTTTGATGCAAAAAAGCAAAGGGCTCATGGTATCGCCTGAAAGACGCTCCTCTGATAATTTCCAGGCGAGATAGTAAATCTAGTTTTCCAAATGTACGTCAATCTCTCTATGAATCTCACTATGTGTGGATGAACCTTCAAGCTTTCCAACAGATAGATGACAAGTCTTTAAGAGGTTGAATCGATAGCTTTCCACAGACGCACCTGCCAATTAACAAGTTCTCTTGGTAGCTTGCTACACATTTTTTTGTGGCCACGTTGTTCGTACAGGTCTCTCCACACTGGCTCAATTCTTCGAACAGTCCTGTTGTTTAGGACAGCTATAAAGATCTTATACAGTGCGTTCAACCCAGTTTTTGGCCTTTTAAAATTCGAAAGTCAAATAATTACATTTTAAGTTCGGTATTTTCCGAACATTTTGAAATTTTATTTTTTTATTCGACGGACGTGGGAATTCTTGATCTTTCAAATGATCAACAAAAAAAGGAAAACTTTACAAAATGAAAACATTGCGACTGTTTTTCTAAAATGCTGGAAGTGGATTTTCTCAAACACCCCACTTTGTAACATTTTTATATTGTTTTCGAAAATAGCTGCCAAACCCGAGTCGAAATTTGGGCCATACTTTAGACCTGTATGATTCGATTTAAAGCCTCCTTCAGTCCTGCTTAGCTCTTCACGTCCTATTTTGAATCCCATTAGACCTCGAGGCCCTCTTTTGATTCGCTTATATCCTGACGACCTATGTGCTTTTTTTGTATTTATATAATTTAATTATTCCATTTAATTGCATATTTATTATAATTATTTTATTTACTTAATTTGTTAATATGCATAATAAAAACAGTTACGGTATGTCCGGCAGAGCTATAAAGTTGGTTTCTCTGAAATTCGAAAAAAACCAATACAAACTTGAAATTCGTTAATATCTTCTGTTCTGTTTTTTTATGGGGAAACACTTATGCCACATTGTTTTTAGTCCAATTTTGAGTATTTGAACCATAACATGAAAATAGAAATTTGTAGTATTTTTCGGAAAATGTACACAAAAAATTATTTTTAGCTGCAGATTTAAGTAATTTCACATTTTTTTAGAAAAAATTATATATATATATATTCTATCAGAACTTGGTTTTGAGATTGTTAACGATTGTCAATCACAGTAATGTTCAATGATGTTAAGTAACGTCACACGAGAAGATGACCGTTTACTCCTGGAGTAACAGGCGGACACCAAATATATAGGGCTAATTTTATAGTCTGTAAATATTTCCATGAGAAACAGCATTGCTTTTTTACAAAAATTTTTAATTGACATCCATTAAAACCAATTGCAACAATTAGTGAACTGATAAAAATAATTTCGAAAGTTATCAATCTAATCTCTGAGTAATAAAGTTTATTCTAAAAATTGTTGTAAAGAAAAAATATTGTTTTTAATGAAAATATAATCAGATTATAAATTGTATCCCTATACTTTTGGTGCACATGTGTTTGTTCTGGGGTAAATGGTCATGTGACGTCACTTTTCATCGAGAGGATTTCGAGGGCTACAGCAGGGTCTAAATAGAGGACTTGGGAGGACCTATAGTGGGCTAAATTTTTATTAAATTAGGCCATCTTTTAGCCCTGAAAGTGGAAAAAATTGACTTTTGTGCCACTTTGGAAGACTAAAAGAGGGTTTAATCTAATACAAATTAAGACATCTACAAGCCCTTCTAAGTCCTCTTCAGTTCTACAACTTAGAGGTCTGAAAGCGGGCTAAAATTTCGACTCGGGAATAGGCACTACATATCTCATGATTTTTGTTCTTGGTAAACTATTACTTTACAATTGGAACAAATTATTTTGTAACAATCGGATTATTTTATTTTTCTTGGAAACAATAAAATTCTAAAATTATACTAAGTACATTTTTTACATAGAAATTTCTTTTTTTTATAAGAAAACTGCCAAAATTCTATTTTTCCAAAATATTTTTTTTCTCTATCAAGCAGTAGTATACCAAACATGGAACTCGCGAGATATTTGGTACATATTTCCAGAAATTTTTCAAAAAACATTGCTTTAATGAATTTTAGAAAAAAAGCCGCGAAATTGTCATTTTTCGAACTTTTTATTTTTTTATGATCAGTTGTAAGAGAAAGAATTCCCACGACGAGGAAAAGTAGAAAATCTCACATACGGACGCTCCTTCAGAAAATATTGCATTTGGAAAAAACTATCTGTCAATTTTTGAGAATTCGCAGGTAATGTTCAAATGATTGTGACAAATCGGAAAATTTTTTTTGACTAAACTGTGAAATACGCCTTCCCTTATTTTCATCATAGAATGATATATCCAAATACCAAATCATTCTGACAGCTTAAGCTGGACATATGTGCCTGATTTGAAATGGAATCGGTCAATCCATATTTCAGAGTTATCGTGATGTAACATGGAACCATGGAGTAATAGTAAGGAGACCAAATGACAAAACGCGAGCGAATGAAAAATGAACCTCGAATTTTCGGACATAGTTTGGGGGAGGACGTACGCTGAATTGTAAAAGAGTTCGCCTCGTTTTGAGTGGAATATCTACTAGAGATTTTTGATTGGTGGGTTATTCATGATTCAAATTTAGCACCAAGAAGCCAACAATCAAAAACTTCTCGCAGTTATTTTACTCAAAACGAGGTGAAATATTTTACAATTCAGCGTACGTCGTCCCCCAAACTATGTCCGAAAAAAGGGCGACCAATTTTCGACACACAGTTTGGTCTCCTTACTAATGCTCAATGCATGGAACAATTTCATTTTATATGAACAATTTTAAAGTTTAACTATGTAATAATAAAGGTTTAAAGTACCTCAAGAATCAGAAACGAAATCCATTGAGACTTAAAAAATTAAAATTAAAAATGTTTTTAAAATTCGGAAAGTTCAAATTTGAATTATTTACATGAAGCAAATATAACAAAAAAATATGTTTTCAAGAAATAACCTTGTTCCATAGATATTATCAATTTAGTAAGTTATTTTTTTCGATAATTTCCCAAGAAGGGCTACACAGTCTATAAAATAAAAGTAGCTATATTAAACCAGCCCACGTTTTTTACAAGCAAAATTCTTTCAAGGTGACTCGAAAAGTATTCGCGTAAGTTGAGAAAAATGAATATGAGGTAAAATATTGTGCTTTAAACTTTATATTCTCATAGCATGCGTTTGTACTAACAAAATTTGTTCTGCTCTCGCAGCTTAAACTTGAAATAGTTAAGAGAAAATTGCGCACAGTAGAATAAAGTTAATGTAGTGAGACACTGCAAAGGAAAATGCATTAAATGCAAGAGATACATACATTTTGCTGAAATTAATCTCAATTTGTTTTCAGGTCGGTTGCAGCTCGTCGCTTTGCAACTCAAGCTCATTAAATGTAAGTAGATATTAATTTAGAAAATTGAATTCATATAATGTATACGATTAAATTTTTATTTTCAAAATGTCTCTATTTGACTCAAATCATTTTTCAAATTTAAATTTATATACAT
Organism: Andricus quercustozae; assembly: GCA_932072015.1. Taxonomy (NCBI): domain Eukaryota; kingdom Metazoa; phylum Arthropoda; class Insecta; order Hymenoptera; family Cynipidae; genus Andricus; species Andricus quercustozae. The sequence goes on along the minus strand of CAKNWU010188759.1, from coordinate 1,355 downwards.
TCTTCTTTTGTATTATTGTATTTCAAGAATTATTTATATATATCATAATAGAAACAAAAAACATTTCAATACATTTTTGTCACTTCAGTTAAATTATATATCTTTTTACATGTGGAATGAAATTGGAAATAAAAACAAAAGATATGTTTTATTACTGTCGTGACTTTTTGAGCATCAATTTCAAGAAGACAAATTGGACCATTATTTGCCTCAATCTATTGGAATAAATGAGTAATATCTCGTGTGAGTCAACGTTTCCTTCTAAGCCGCAACATTTACACGAGCGAATTACGAGTCATAAAATGCAGTTTCAATTTTCCGACATGAAGATTTCTTTTTTATGACTACTTAATAAAAACAGAATTTTATTTGCTATATAAAATAAAATGGCTGATTGCAGACAACTCAATTTCATGTTCTGAGAGAATAAATCGCATGTACTAACTTTTTGAATATGAAATAGTTCAATTAGACTAAAAATTAGTTAAATTTATCTAATATCAAGTCAAATTTAAGGCGAGGCTCTTCCTTTGAAAACTAGTCAAAATTAACTAATTTAAAGCAAAAAAAATGGCTCGATGAGCGGGCACATTGTCATCGCGCTCGGCTCGCAAGTTTTTGCGCGCCTGGGGTGCGCGACTGTTGATTCTCGCGCTTCGCGTTCGATAAGAGATTTATTTCGCGTTTCGCGCTCGATGATGTATTTACCTCGACCTACGCACTCGCTCTTTGTATTTCTTCCATATTTGCGCCCAGACCTTTTAAAATTAAACGTCAAATCATCGACAACTGTAATTTCGTGATTGTGAATTCTCTTTTGTTAAAGCTCCTTCAGCTTTAACGAACACATTATCATCACGAATCTCGTACTTCGCATGGATTTTGTCTAAAATCTGAACTTTTCAACATTAAGTTCAACATTATTATATCAAGAGGTATATCATATTTGTTTCTGTATCTCAAGCTGGTACTGCTTACGTAGTTTTTGCAAAATAATTTATAAATTTTATTTTTCATGATTACTTTAATATTTGCTCCTTATTTTGCAGTAATTTTTATTCTCAGCTACCCTTAAAAATCTATAATTTCAATAAATTTATATTATCACAATTCATAATATGCATTGGTATTGAAACATACGTATTTTCATTGTCTTGTTTTTATAATAAAAAAAAAGTGTCTATGAAATTAGTTTGTTTATTTTCAACGTTATTTTTTTTGATTCAATCTGAAAATACGTATACTAATGTAAAGTTTTAAGCAAATTTGTAGATATAATTGAGGCGAAAAATGTTGTTAAATAAAAAGTTATTGTAGCTTGTGTTCTTTTTCCAAAAAGTCCATTTTTTATTTTT
>CAKNWU010188737.1:0-11023 GCA_932072015.1 Andricus quercustozae | reverse complement strand
TTCCCGGTTCAAATCCGGGCCGTGGCAGATTTTTTCTCGTTTCTCCAGAAAATTATTTGACCAGTAATCGACAAAAATTTAACATCAGAAATTAATTAATTAATTACCCTGGTCAATAAAATAACATCATACTTTAAATACGTACATGATTCGGTGAAATTATTCAAATTAGAATGAATCACTAGAAATTCACAGGTTAGTTGGATGCAGACCCGCGTCATCCTGTGGATATAGGAGAAACGAGAAACTTTCTGCCTTGGCCTCGGTGGCGTAATTGGTTAACGCTCCACTTGTGAATAGTGGCGTTCCCGGTTCAAATCCGGGCCATGGCAGATTTTTTCTCTTTTATCCAGAAAATTATTTGAACAGCAATCGACAAAAATTTAACATCAGAAATTAATTAATAAATTACCCTGGTCAACAAAATAACATCATACTTTAAGTACTCTACTCATTGGGAGTGGTTTAATACAGTGGCGTAGCTAGAAAATTGAGGCCCCTTGCAAAAACTTTTTAAGAGGCCCTTTTGAAGAAAAAAGAAACAATGCTTCATATATTAATTATTTATAGATTGAACATATATATATTAAGCATACATACCTATATTGTAATATGCCTTGCTTTAATTTTGGCAAACTTATTGATCTGAGATATATAGTGAAATTCATTTTTTCTACTCAGTCTAAGGGGTCCCTCAGAGGCCCCTCGGAGAAGGAGGCCTCCCCGCAATGCGGGGTTTCGCTACTACACAGTTACGCTACTGGTTCCATGGACGTAGGACGAGCTCAGATCCCTCGATATAGGGTCTCGAAAAGTTATGCACATGAACAAATGCATGCACCATAAGTCATCTGTTCCGCGAATTTATATCTCTCGCCGTCTAGGTAGTCACAGAATACTTAATCTTGAATGTCTTTACAACAGGATAATTCTGGATACAGCACATATAGTCGCAAATGAATTAGCATTGGCCCTGGCAATTGTTATAGCAGGATGTAAAGAGATGCAATTACTATATAAAGAAAATACCAAACATGGATTTTGTTCCAGTTCTGAATCGAAATGGACCATAATCTTCTACAGAAATTTGAGCTAGGTCAAAACATTGAGTATGAAGCCAATAAACTCATTTCCGAGATTTGGCACTTACGTCCTTATGCCCCGGGGCCCCGTCATATACTCTCAGAAAGCGTCAGCAGCTCGGGAATACGGTCCTCTGAAATTACTCGTTTCGTTAAGATACGCCTCTAGGGCTTGGGAAATTTGCTGAACCAACTCTAAATTATCATTCTTTTTTCAAAATTCCCTTTTCTGAAGCAAAATCAGATTTTGTTTTGAAAATTCTTCGTTCCAAGTCAGAATTACAATTCTTTTGGAAAATTTCTGGTTTCGGATTGGAAATCGAATTGTTCTTTAAATGTTTTCTGACGCAATTTAGAATTACATATAATTGCTCCGCAAAGTGTCCTGTTTTAACTCTAAATTATGACTCTTATAGAAAATTCACCTTGCATGTATGAATTATGCTTCATTATTGTTGAGTGGTAAATATTACCCGTCACTTATGATTTTGCTCTAGAAAACCGGTAACTTTTGAAACAACCCACGTGAGAAAACAGAGCAAGGTCATCTCCGAAACACTACCAGGAAACACTCATGACAATTATTGTTAACGCTTTTATTTATTCCTTTAAAACTTATCGATTTAAATGTGGGGAATGTTTCCCGCTCGAACCAACTGGAAGTCCCACCGCACGGACGACCGATACCTGCGCCCAACAGAGTTGCACGAGGGTACGGGGCTTCGACCCTACAACGATAAAGTCTCTCTGTATTTAATTTCTCTCACCGGAGTGTCATTTAACCCGAGTTTATGGATATGCATGATATTTATGTACAATTTCGGACGGCCGCATGTATTCAGAAGGTCTTATTTAAATAAATGTAACTATAAACCGGGATGCACTCCCGAATATTTACGAGTCTACGAACGCACTTAGCTTGCGATATTTCCCCACGTAATGTAGGCGACGACGCTTATTGGGCAATGACTTCGATTCATCAATTTTGATTCTCATGTATTTCCGGAGATCTCTTGACCTGCCACTTTTGCTCTATCATCGCTGTAAAAATGTCATCCTCAGAAGACGAAGTTTCGGAAAATATCTTCTCCAAATGTTTAAATATTTCAAAGTCGAATAAAGATTCAAAGCGAGCTCAGGTTGAACTTTTGTTTTCTGACGAACTTTGTAAGTTAAGAAAGATCTGCCACTTGTTCCCGACCATGAAGTCACGCCACTTTCTTCATAAGTTTTGCGAGTGTTTCCGGATTTCTGCATGTTTTTTACTGTTTGCAAAATTTCACAGTTGGGTTTCAGATTAAAAGTGGTAAGATTGAGGGTAGCTTTAAAATTTATTTTTCTCTTTCTTTTTTTTAAACTGCTTTTAAATAAAGTTGTTTTCTGAATCTTTGATTATTGGATAATAATTATGGCCACATGGTTTCTTTCTTTTACAAAACCCACCCCCTTTTCCGGAATATCGTGAAGTTTTGTAGGATAAAAATATAAAATAGTATTGCTATTGATCTCCGTTCTTCGTTTGAAATGCCTCAGGACCGAGATTGCCCCCTCATAAAATGGCGCCCAACAACTTAAAGTAAATTTCGAATCCTCTAGAATAAAAATCTTTTCTATTTCTTAGAAAAATTAAAAATAAAAGGAACCTGTAACAGACCAAAGGTCAAAATAAAGTATAAAGAAGTGTTGGGAAAGATCTCGGTCATAGTATTAGACTCGGAGAATCCGATAAGTGGACAAGAGTCGCAAATTTACACACATTTCATACAATGAAAATGGACATAATTAAATACATATAAATTTAGAAACTTCATGTGTTTGGTGGAAATTGTCGGAATAATCCGACTTTTATTCCTATACACTTTTCCGATATTTTCGACAAATTCATGGACAAATAAATTAGGAGGGAATGCAAATGTTAAATTTTTTTTTAGACATCCCAACCAGAACTTACGTACATGTAACGATTTTTCTGACGAACTAAGCAATTTTATTGTGATGATGTCCATTTCTGGACGAAAAATTAAGAATATAGTGAATTACCAGAATCATTAGATGCTGAACATTTTCCGATATTTTTCTCCTTTTCTTTAACGCACACTTTTTTATAATTGCACCTGTTTTTGTTCCTTGTATGTATTTATTTTTCGGCCACATCATTCAATATACATAGCAATATTCCGAAGCAGGTTTTAAAGGAAGAGAGTCCTGGATATACTGGGTAACTTTATTCAAAATAAATTAAAATTTTTGTTTAGGAAACTGAAAAAATGTATAACTTTGTAAATTTGCAAAACTGAAGCAAAGTAATTAAAACTTTTATTCCACACTCGACCGAAATGTAACCCGTATTTGCGGAGCGAAAGTAAAATTTGCGGCGCGAAAGTAAAAATAACGGGGCGAAAGTAAAATTCGAGCCGTGAACAAAGCTATAGAAAATGCGTCGTACCCGATTTTCAGGGCTAAAAGGTGGCCACGGTCGAGAGTGGAATAAAATACTATATGTAACACGGGACGAAAGTAGACCCTTGTTACATAATGTACTATTTTTTACTCTGATTTAACTTGAAAATTAGCTGTTTTGAATTTAGGATATAAAATTAGAATCTTTTTTTTTGTATTTTAGATAAAGGAAATAAATTTAAAAATTAAATATTCAGGAAAAAAATTGAACTAAAATAACTGAGTATTTCCCATCTCTACACAAGCTTCAGATTAATTGAACTAAATCGACAATGGCAAGAAGAACGCGTCGCCGGTAATAAAGAGAAAACAGGCATCTAGGATTTCAAATTTTATTTTTCTCTGAAATCACGCGAAATATAACGGAACTTTAAAATAAAATGTTTTTATTTTATTTTTTTTGAAATTTCGTCCCTTGATATTAGGATTTCATCTCTTACTCGGAACCTAGAAAATTCAAAATGGCGTTTTTAACTTGGGGAAAACGGTAAATACATAAGCTCCTTAAAGGGTGGTCGTCACGTGATTCCGACGTGACATCCCTCACATCGGTCACAACTGACAACGAAAATAGGCGACAGCTTTCAGATTTAGGCGCGTGCGGGCCGGCCCACGACTTATCTAATCCGGACTCGGTCACACTGGTGGTAGGAACGATAATGACAAATCCTAGTTTGACAACCTCTGAAGACTTAATAGAGCGAACCACTCTGACAAAAACAACCTCCACAACGATTTTCGCTAGAGCAATCTCGACTCCGAGAATCAGGCCGCCGGCATTAGCACCTAAACTTAAAGAACCCTAACCTTTCGTTTAACTGCGGACATTTCTTCCGGATCCCTACAAGTTCACCATACCAAATCGGCAGAACCCACCGCCAAAATCTCGAAACCCGGATGCGGAATTCGCATTCTTAGACCCAACGAGTAGAGGCCCAGCCGATAACGCACAGAGAACACGCAACACGTTAAATTTACCAACGATCAGTCATGATTCAAACCCATTTTTGTATTCGACAGATCAAGATTTCGACAACATAACCCGACGAAAAATTTCTCAATTTCAAAATAGGTCAAAACCGATATCGAGTTAGATAACGAACAGCGAAATCAAAAGAGGGAATCAAGGTTTCGGTTGTTACTTAACCCACACCCAACAAACAATAAACCAACCTCCACTTTGCCTTGCGCAAAGTTAAGGGGATCAGGATAGCCTATTGAGGGAAATGAAATCAGACATGGAACAAACAAAAATTGCACTCCTTAAAAAATATAATTATCCGCGAAGAAGTATCGTAGGTTTGTTTCGGGAGTCAGAAAGCGAAAGCTCTTCCAAAAGGGAAAGAACCAATAGTATAACACCATTTACCAGGCGAAGGCAGGGTAATAGAGACCTAGGCAAAAGTTGCGCACCCATGAAGTAGAGGTATCGGATAGTGTCCCCTAAAGTCCAGGACAGTATGTACGAGGAAGGGGAGAGGTTGCTCGCCGGAGGCATTATCGTGGAATTGTACAGTAAATGGTCGGCTCCTATAATAATGGCTCGTCAACCTGGCGGCAAGTATAGACTTTGCCTGGACTTTCGGAGGTTGAACGTTATCTCGAAAAAAGACGCTTACCCCTGCCGTATCTGAAAGACATACTAAGACAATTAAAAGCGGTGAGGTACATTTCGAAATTAGATTTGAATTCCGCGTTTAACCAGTTCCCATTGGAAAAGGAAAGTCAAGCTTACACGGCATTCACTGTACTGGGTAGGGGTCTCTACGAATTTAAAAGAATGGCCTTCGGGCTCACTGGAGCTCCTATAACTTTACAGCGACTCATAGACAGCGTTATAATCCCAGAAATGAGGCCCAAACTCTTTACTTACTTAGACGATATTATAATAGTAACAGAGACCTTCGATGAACATAGTCTCCTACCCGGCCTCGAAAACAGTTTAGCAGTTACGAACTTTGATGGGGATGACATCGTGGTGACGGCTATTCATACCGGACTTCGCGACGTTGGCAGAACCATTAACGCGACTATTTAGAACAAACATAAAGTGACGCTAGGGCAAAGAACAACAGGAGGCCTTTTAATATTTGAAAGGCGCTTCAACGCTTCCGGACTTGGCGTAGTCCTTACCCAGAGACAGTGAGACGAGGAACGGGCGATACCGTTCGCAAGTAGGACATTGATCGCAGCGGAAAAGAATTATACCGTTACAAAGCGCTAATGCCTCGCGGTTGTGTGGGGAATCCGGAAATTTTGGGAGTATCTCGAAGCATTTCATTTTAAGGTCTTAACCGATCATAGCTGTCTCCGGTGGCTGAACAGCCTGCGAAACTCTACAAGTAGGTTCACGCGTTGGGGTTTAGAGCTATAGGGGTATGAACTAGAGATTATTCATAGGAAGGGTGCTTTACACCTCATCCCGGATGCGCTACGAAGACTAGCTGAAGATGATGAGGATGTCTCGGTAACGAACATCTCAGAGACTAGGAACTCGTAGTATCTGAAATGGGTGGGAGCCGTCCAGGAAAGGCCGAGAATTTTTCCAGATTTGAAATTAGAGGACGTTAGCTTATATAAACATCGCTCGACACCCAAACTGATCTCTTAGTTCCTGACTTAGATTCTTGGAAGTTAGTAATCTGTGAGGGACAAAGGGTGAAAGTCGTTAAGGAAGCACACTCGGAGCCTCAGGCGGGACACTTAGGTATCGAAAAGACGCATAGTCGAATTGCGTCAAAATACTACTAGCCGGGGATGTATCATGACATCGTGAAATTCAGTTGTCTTAATGGGTCACCACGTGGTCGAGCAACCATGGACAGTCATCGCTGGGGATGTCAGGGGTCTATTTTCCACCAGTTAATCTGGTGACAAGTACGTTTAGGCCAGGCAACGAAGAACCAAAGAAGACGGATAAAGGAAATAATTAGTAACAAGATGAAAGTTGATCTAAACCCTCCCTAATAGGCTATAATGAACCTGTAAAAGTATGATATCGATTAAACCATCGGTAAACGATTTATATTGGAAAAAGACGACTTATATTCGACTTTATATCTGAAACGGCAATTTGGAGCAAAATTGAGGTTCTATAGAAAAATATGTAAAATTCTTTTTTCTATAAACAGGTTGACCAGGGAAGGGATAGAATCTCTTCTCCAGTGTGTTATGAAGTACAGAATTACACTGTCAACTGTACTTTTATATTTCTACGGTTTGGTTTTATTTCGAAAAAATTTGTTGATAAACGAAATTTACATTTTCTTTATTTTGTTAACCATTTTCTCTGGGGGCTTTTTTGGCAAAAAAATACAACGTGGAACAGTTAATTATAGTCACATAATAATGAAGCATAAAAAATGTAGTTTACATGCGTCATATTTGTAAATGAATGAACAATAAAAAATTGTTTATGCAATTTATTATTGTTTTTTGCAATTTTCTCTTAGAATAGAGTAAGAAGGTCGCGGTTTTTTCAAAAATTGTCGACTTTTTGTCCAATATTCAATTAGAGTGAATTAATGTTATCAAACATAATTGTTCAAACCATTTATTATTATTGCTAATAATATTCTTTTAGAATAATGCTGGATAATTGCAGTTTTTTTTTAATTTTCCACTTTTTGTCAAATTTTCAATAAGATCAGTAGGCTCGGTCAGCTCGATATCCTAAAAGTTGTTTTTGTGGTTCAGAAAAAAATACAAATTATGTCGATTTTTGTACAGATATTGCAAATAGTCTTGTCAACAACATGTTACAAATCTAAAGTTCTCAGACTTATATATCAGCGGAAAAATAAGAAGTCTGTTGTGTACGTCAGTGAATTTCATAGTAGCCTCGGTCAGCTCGGCATCCTAAAAGTTGTTTTTTTTTTTGGTTCAGAAAAAAATCTCAATAATGTCGATTTTTGTACAGTATTGCAAATAGTCTTGTTAAGAATATGTTAAAAATCGATAGTCCCCAGACTGAATTTTCAGCAAATAGATAGGTCTCATAATGCATCTTGTAAGATTGTACAAGAAATGAGAACACTATTTTCTACTGCTGTATTCTAATCAGGCCGAACGAGACAATAGAGGCCGCAAGACAATGATAGTGGTCATCGGCTGGATCGACATCTCGTTCGCGCCTATATGACCCTAGCCAAATATTATAACAAGAACAAGCACGTTACGATATTCAGAGTGGGAGATCTCGCCTTAAAGCCCGGTTGTTTTTGGTTTGGCCTCTATTGATGGGAGAAACGCCTTTAAAGAACATGTTAGACACCTTAAGCCCTATGTAGACGAGGAACCGGTTCCCCAATCGGGAAATAATTAAAGTCAAACTAGAGATAACGCTAACGAACAGGGTACCTATTTAAACCCTGTAAACAGATCAACGAGTGGATTAAACATCGTATTCATTTTTCACCCTACAGCTTCCGACAGGGATTAGTCCGTAATGGTAGACTACGCTTGCAAACTGTCACTGGTCAGACCACCTCCCTGCGTACTTCTCCCTTTCCACTGAAACTTTGAACTTGGAATTTTTGTGTGGTTTTTTTCCAACTATATTGAAACTTTGAACTTGAAACCTTTTCTTGTTTTCTTTGACCAACAACACTTTCAACTTCGATTTTTTATTTGCCTCTGATTGACTAGACTTAAACTGTGAACTTCTTTGAGTGTTTTTTGGACCATTGGTATTGTATTTTTTCGATTTTGTCGGCCTCTAGCAATATGCATTTGCATTGAATTCTTGCGATTTTGTCGGCCTCTGTTGCTGTTCATTCGTAGCGGAGCTGAAACTGGAAAAGTCGAGACCCGTATCGTCAAAATCGAACACTTATCATTTGTTTTATCTTGCAGCCTTAATTTATCTTATACATTCTTCTTTTCTTGTAAGCTCCTGCGAGCTTGTGACCTTTTCCTATACTATTCCGTGATTGTCCTATTATTATTTTTTTATAAACCCAAACAAAAGTGTCTTGGTGGTGGCTTTGAAAGACTCGTCGTCGGAATCAGCCCATCATTTTCGATAATTACATGCCTGACTTGGGTAACCAGAATTCAAACAGCCTGTAATTTCCATCTAACGTCGAGGGTGCTGTCACGTAGTAAATATTACCAGTCACATAAAATTTTGCTCGAGTAAACCGGTAACTTTTGAAACAAACCACTTGAGACAGCAGAGCAAGGGTCATCTCCGAGACATCACTAGGAAACACTCATGGCAAATATTGTTAATGCTATTATTTATTTTTTTAAACCTTATCTTTTCATACTTCCCTCTGGAGCCCTATCCACCGACGAAAATCATATTGTATCAAGAGGCAGGACGAAATTCTTGGGATCTACATAAGTAATCGATTTGAATGTACAGACTCTGTGCCGCTCGAGCCACCGTACGGACCACACAGACCACCGCTCAACAGAGTATCAAGCGAGTACGGGGCTTTGACCCTACAACGAGAGTAGTAAAGTCTCTCTGTATTCAATTTTTCAATTTACAAGTCTACAAACTCGCTTAGCTTGCGACATCTGCCCACGTGATCTCGGTGACGAAGCATATTGGGCAATGACTTCGATTTTTGAATTGCGATCCTTATGTTTTTCCGGAGAGCTCTTGATCTGTCACTCTTGCTCTGTCGTCGCTGTAGAAATTTTATCCTTAGGATACGATGACTGCGGATATGCGCCAAAAAGGATCGAACGCTATCTAATGCTGTTGTCAGCAATTAGCTGATTCGAAGTCACAGTTTCATGTGATAGGAAATTTTGCAATGGAATTTTTGCAATGGAATTTTTGAAACAGAATTTGCTGAATCGAGTAAATTAGGAAATATCATGGTAGTTATTTTAATTCAGCATTAGAAAGCATGGCAGTGTTTACTATTAGTCAGCTATATTTAATTGTGGTCAATTTGGACGGGAAGAAGCGAGGGAGGAACATTAGACTTAGACCACGAGTTGGCAAGCGCATATGTTTGTGCGACAATACACCTGTGTTGATAGGAGAGCGAATGACCGGGTTGCAAGTTCTGTGTGAAAACGCAACTTTTCTTCTGTTTCTTCTCTCTTTCATTGTACATCCTTTGTTCGTGACATCGCATAATTCTTATTACTACGCCATATTAATTTTGGCATCTAGGCAGATAAAATTTATTTTTGATACACTTCCTTTCTCTTGTAACTAAAGCTTTTATATTTTATGCAATCTAGAATAATGAAAAATAATTATAAGGAAGACGTGAGGAATAGTAAGGCATCATCAGATTACCCGATGCATGGAAAATGTACATGTATCCATGCGTACTCATTTACCTGGGCTTTAAATCTGAACTAGTATGCGTACGTATTAGCGTACGATCCAGCTTATGCATCTCTCTCTTATTATTTTCTGTCCCTAGCTCTGTCCTCTATAGAAAATTTCATCGATACACTATTTGCTCGGATACGTCTATATTTATGTGAACCTACGAAAATCTAAAATGATTTTGTACCTGGACATTAGTTTCACTCATGTTCATCTATACCGTAACGATCCGCCCCGGAATCTTGTTTTTCATCCCAGATACACCTTTGAGTGCACACCTTTGAGTTCGCCTTGTGTATTAGTGCCATAATGACACGGTTTCGTGCAACGTTTAAAACATCTACTAATCAACATAAAAATAAAATTCCAGCCGAACAATGGATCTGCAATCAGCTAATCGTTTCTATCGAGGTAAGTTTACAATTTTTATTCTGCATTTTAATTTATAACTAACCTGAAAAAGAGGTACAATGGGTTGCTCAGGAAAACGATCAGTACATACTTTATTTTAATTCTCCTTTTCTCTGTTCTTTTCCTGTTTAATTCTAAATTTAGTCCTAAAAATATTCTAATATATATTAAAGGTGATACATTAAATGGTATATGAAATTCCTATTAAGGGGCATTTATTTTAACTTTCATATATATTTATGACAAGAAATCAGAAGATCGCGTGAAAGAAAACCTTGTGTCCTTTTTCCAATAAACTTCTTTGTTTAGTTATAATGTCATTTTTCATGATTAGAACAGAAAAAACTACGCATCTCATCAAAAATTTTTCATGACAAATTTGCAGCTCCTCTTTTTTTTCTTTTTGGTGAACAACTTTTGTCTATTCATTTATTTTTATTTTTAATATAACAAAAATTATGCGTCAAAATTTAAACTTTCGATTTTTCAAGCAAATTCGAATAGTTGCTATGACTGAATTAACAAATATCTTTACTCCGACGTTGCATTTCAATTGGAAATAGGAATTCAGTCGATGAATTCTAGATTATTGATTTAATTGCAAGTATTTGAAAAGATTTAAAGAAATGAGAGCCTTTGGAACATTGACGCACTCTGCTATACTGACACGTATATAAAATTTAACGCAAATATTTTTAATAGTGTGTGACCCTAAAAATTACAGGCCAATAACTTGTCTGAACACACTGTATAAGATCTTCACAGCTAT
>CAKNWU010188670.1:0-11542 GCA_932072015.1 Andricus quercustozae | reverse complement strand
CTCTTTTGTCTGTGAAGCTCATGCCCCATTGTGGAGATTTGGCATTGAAGTCGCCCACTATTATTGCCTCTTCCGATCTAGCTCTAATTTCGTTGCCTACTTGTTCTAGGTACTCCGACAGCTCCCCGATATTCCTATTTGGCGAGGCATAGCAGCTGTATAGTGCAAAATATTTCATAGCAACACAGCAGAAACTTCTACCGCTTCTCTGAGCGCGTATGACAATGTTTTCGTCTAATATCTTGATGGCTGTGTCCAGTTCGTCATCATATATCCAATCTCTCCTACTTTCTATGGCTTTTATATTAGGTTCACATAGTACTAGTACTTTCGCTTCTATATCTTTGGCGGTAGCCAGAGCCATATCAACGGCAGAGCGAATCCTATTGGTGTTTATTTGTAGGATTCTCACTTCTATTTACCTGCAACGATGGTATCTCCGTCCTCTTTCCTTCTTCCTTGCGGCCTCCATGTTTATTTTGGCATTCGGCTGCTCTGTGGCCTTCCTTCCCGCATTTCATGCAGAGTTTGTCTCTGTCAGGTCCATTACACTCCGCCCGTACGTGACCATGTCCTCAGGATTTAGAGCAGCTGTTTTCTCTAAGCCTTTCGGCTACTCTGCAGGCAGTCCAGCCGATTTTTATTCTTCCTTTTGTTAACAGTTTATCCGCATCGGACTCGCGCATTATTAGCGTCGCATTTTTCTGGCAGCCATAGGAAGGTCTTAGGGCTCTAACCTCAAAGACATATATTTTGACATCAATTGCCTTTGATAATGCATCTCTTATTTCGTCGGAACTGGGCACATCGTCCATTCCTCTGATGTGGAGAACTTTTTTTCTCCTCAGGAGCGATGCAGAAGCTGAGGGCACTTTCTCTTTGATTTTTCTTTTAACCGCCTCCGCCATATTGCCAGTACTCTGGACCATTAGTAGGAGATCACCGTTTTTGGTTCTTGGCATACCTTTGACGTTCACACCGATATCTGTGGGGCTTACGGTTTGCTTGACTGTTTTCAGTATGTCGGCGTAGTTCTTGTTTTCCATTTTCACTAAGAGTGCGTCTTGTTTTGGTCTCTTCATCCTTGTGGACGTTTTTGGCGCGGCGTCTGTTTCGTTTTTGTTTTCAGGTTGGGTCTCGCGGATGTCGCCAACTTTTCTTTTTGGCTTCTTGTTAAAAGGTCTATACACCTCTATTTCGATATCGGTATCGGCAAATATGAATTCTAGCATGCATATGAACACCAGCCCCATAACTTCCTCCATATCTGGGATAGCAAGTTTTTTCTTACTGTTGTGTTGCATGCTCCTAGTTAGGTGTTTAAAGTTCCCTTCTAAATCCGGGAAACTTAAGGAGTGTAGCATCATTGCTACTTCACCTGCTTTTTTTCTTGCTGGGTGAGGCCTTCCCTGCCACCAAACATTTCTATTGCTGCGTCTATTTCGTGGGAATTCGATCGAAAATTTACATTACAAGGTAACATAATATCTGAATCAAACCCAACTTCCCATATATGACCATGCTTGACCTTGGATTTTTGGAAAACTTTTTCTTCCCAGTCATCTTCTCTTATTTTTGAGAAACATTCGAATGTTTCCTCGTGTTTTAGCTCCTTCTTGCTTGCATGTAGCCTCTGCACTTTCAGGCATTGCTCGGATTTGCTAATGGGATTCTGCTCTGCTTGTAAACTTTTCATTTGACGAAGTAGATCGACCTTCTCTGCCTGCGATTTGGCTTCCATAGTGCGGATTTGCCTACGAAGTTTATCGTTCTCACTTACGAGTTCTTTCTCCATGTCGCTATCCCTATTCTGCCATTTGAGGTCGCTCGAATGAAGTATTTCTGCTTGAAGCGTCAGGGCGCTGCTTATCTCGCACGATTCCTTCTTGGGATGGTACATGCGGGAGAGCACCTTCGTCAGATTTCTTGCAAGGGAAAATATTTCTTCAATTGCGTCCGTTTGGCAACTTGCATTGGTCTCGCGTCCCGTGACTACCTTTTCAGGCGTACTTCCCTTCCTTTTCCTTTTTGGTGCTTTGGCTTTTGTTAAGTCCTCCGTGGCAGGATCTTTTTTGCTGAATTCGGGCAGCAAGGAGGTTCTATTTCTCGGTGGAGTCCGCAAAATAGAGCTTCTCCTTGCAAAAGGGTCGATTTCTGTGCCTGTTCTTTCTGTGTACATTGCCTGTTCGTTTCCTTTAGCTCTGTCCGGATTTGGGGGTGCCATGAAGTGCCGCCAGCGCTTCGTGCGTGGAGGGGCGGGCCGAAATAACTGGGAACGGGTATACCCTCGGAACTCCGTCCTACCCCAGTTCCCTGAGGCCCAGCCTCCGTTTAACCGGTCCCGGCAAACACGGACGGACCAGAACTCGCCCGGGGCACTGCAGATTCCGTCCTCTGCAGCCACCACGAACTTCCTGATCAAGGCCCGAAGAGGCTGGCTGCTGATGCCATACTGCGGCTGACACCTCGGCAGTGCTAGCACACATCAGCCCCTTGCCATGCCAGTGGGCGCCGGACATGATTTGGGGCACTCCCAGTGGACCGCAACAGGATCCGATCGTGGTTTTTTCTCGGTGTGTCCTTCACCCTGTCTGTTTGGCCCACGAGGCGTATTTTATTTCCGCCCTACCTGCTATATCTAGCGAGCGTTCCCATATCCGCCACCTGGGGACGCGCCACATATGGGTTACTCACATCCTGCCAAACTTCATAGTAAGTATAAGGTATAAAAAATGTATATGTTAAGCATATCCATAAAAAAAGAAAAGTTAAATATCTAAAGATAGATTTTGAATGGTAAAAAATAGCATAGAAAAAAAGGTATTTCCTATTTAGAGTAAAAATAACAATACAACTAGAAGTTAAGAACTGAATTAAGTAAAAAAAGGATAGTATTTCTTCGCCCCACCGTATCGGAACCGCGTTAGCATTATTTCAATACGGGGTGCTGTATCTGTGCTCTTCTCAGCACAGTTCTCTGCCTTTTCTCTCCTTTGTCTCGATTATGGTCCTGATTGCTTTGTAGGCGCATTCCCATCCTTCCTGTGATGTGACTAGGCTCGTCATTAGGTTCGTCGCGTTAAAAGATCTTCTCACTGTCCTGGAGTAATCTGATCTTGCCTCATCCCATCGGGCGCAGAGCAACAGAGTGTGTTCGGCGTCATCCACAACGCCACAGTACGGGCATTCATCAGCAGGGGCTCGATTCCGATCGAACAGAAACTTACGAAAACAGTCATGTCCAAAAAGTGCCTGCGTCAGGTAGTAGTCTGCTTCACCGTATGGTCGATTCAACCATACCTCGATAACCGGGAGTAGTTTATAGTTCCAACGCCCATGTCTACCAGTTGACCACTCCTCTTGCCACTCGACCATCAGGTCTTTCCTAGCTACTTGCTTCTCCTTGCCTTCGTAAGTTTCAGTTCTTTCTTTGGCCAGCAGGTATATTGGTGGTATCCCCGCAACGATCCGCACGGCTTCCGCTGAAATTGTGCGGTACGCGCTGCACACTCTGATGGCCATAACCCTCTGAACTCTAATCAGTTTCTGTCTGTGTTTCTGAATTTGCATTGCTGGGTACCAAACAGGAGCCGCATACAGGAGCTGCGAGTGCACAACACTCGACAGGACTGTTCTTTTGGACGCCTTCGGGCCACCTACGTCAGGCATCAGGCTATCCAGCCACACTCCCAGTTGTTTCAAAGGCCTAGCGGGGGTGATTCTTGCTATTTGCACTTCAAAATGGATAGGTCTGATTTTCCGCTTGGTGGTCAATAGGATTGCTTGAGTCTTCTCTGGAGCCAGTTGCAGACCTTTCTTTGTCATCCATTTTTCAATTCGCAGGATTGCAGCATTTGCAGAGTTCATGAGTGCTTCTTCGCTCTTCGCTTCTACCACCACTTGCATCTCATCTGCAAAGTCAACCAGCTCTACTCCTTCGGGTATTTCCAGGTCGAGTAGTTCGTCGTACTGAACGTTCCAGAGCGTGGGTCCAAGAACTGATCCCTGAGGGACTCCGCTGTTCACTTCCTTGACACTGGTCGTTCCTACTGTCTCTAAAATGATCTCTCTTTCTGATAGGTATGATGCTATCAGACTAATGAGGCTCTCGTCTATTCCTTTTTCTCGGAGGGCTTATAGTATGCATTGCCACGATGCACTATTGAATGGATTTTTGACATCTATAGCGATGACAGCACATAGACGTCGGCACCCCTTGGAATAAGCCGCTGCTCTCCGTGATATGCTTATCACCTTCTTCACGGCATCAACCGTTTGCCTCCCTTCTCTAAACCCGTACTGGCTATCTGACAGGCCTCCTGCATGCTCTAGTTCATCTTTCAGCCTGATCAGCATCAGTTGTTCAAACAGCTTCCCCTCGACGTCCAACAAGCATATGGGTCTGTAGGAGCTGGGTACTCCCACCGGTTTGTCCCCCTTTTTCAGCAGAACAAGCTTTGCTTTAATATCTCATGAGGGATGTATCATGGTCCTGGTGCTTTCATATTCCTTATCTTCTCGCAAGCTAACTGTAATCCTCTTCTGTAAAGAACTTAAATATCTGCGTTCGTTCGCAATTGAACTTTACTGCTTGGTGTGTCGGGAAAAGATGGTCTGCCACACCTTCTATTGCACTCATAGTCATTTGGGGGCTGGAAGGGTATCCCAGAAGCCTTTTCTTAACGATATCGTATCCCTTGCCCCATATATCCTTGTCTAGTTCATCACAAACTGATGACCAGCTACCCCTTTTCGAAGCTTTGATACTCCTCGATTTCTGGTAGTTTTGCTCTTTTTTTCGCGATTCTAGTAATCTTCCTTCTCTTTTCGATGCATATTCTCCGTAGTTGCGCGATCTCTTGGTTCCATAGGTTTTTTGATTTGTCCCATTCAAATCCCCTTGATCTTGGCATGCATTCCTTACATACTTTTTGCAATTCGTTGGAAAATCCTTCAGCTGAAGTGGTATATTCATTTTCCACTATTTGCTGTATGGCCTCTTTTAATTGTTCTTCGTTTAGTTTCTTGGTGTTCTATCCGCCGAATTGACGTCTACTTTTAGGAAACCCCGTTTTCATGCCGATCTCAAATGTGATGTAATTGTGGTCGCTAAGCGTTTCTTTATCGATGACCTCCCAGTTTGCAATCTTGTTACTGATGATACATGTCGATAGGGTAAGGTCCAGAATGGACGCATAACCTTTCCTTTCAAAGGTTGTTTTCTCTTCTTTGTTCTTTACGATCAGATCATGGTGTGCTATCCAATCTGTAGCAATTTTTCCCCCTGTTGTCGGTCTTCTTCATACCCCATTGTGGTGATTTGGCATTAAAGTCCCCTACTACTATTGCCTCTTCTCCTTTTGCCCTGATTTTATTACCTATTTGTAGTAGGAGCTCCTCCAATTCTTCGACGTCTCGGTTTGGCGAGGCATAACAACCATATATAGCGAATGTCGGTGTTTCTACTTAAGACAAACTCTTGCCTTTGCCATGGCCTTTAAAAATGATGTCACGATGGATGGATGGTTGGATGGATGGATGGATGGATGGGTGTGTGGTTGGTATGGGAGTGGGTGGGTTGGTGGGTGGTTGGGCGGGTGGGTTGTTTTTTGCATGGATGGATGGATGGATGGATTGATGGATGGATGGATGGATGGATGGATGGAAGGACGGACGGACGGACGGACAGACAGACAGAATGACAGATATACAGACATACAGACATACAGGCAGGCAGACATGCACACAGGCAGACAGACAGGCCAGCAGGCAGACAGACAGGCAGACAGAACCACAGACAGGCAGACAGAACGACAGGCAGATAGAACGAAAGGCAGGCAGATAGGCAGACAGACAGGCAGACACGCAGACAGACAGGCCGGCAGGCAGAGAGGCAGGCAGACAGGCAGGCAGACAGGCAGACCGACAGGCAGACAGACAGACATGCAGACAGATCGTCAGGCAGGCAGACAGACTGGAAGACATGCAGGCAGACAGAACGACAGGCAGGCAGACAGACAGACAAGCAGACAGACAAACAGGCAGACAGGCAAACAGACACGCCGGAAGGCAGGGAGACAGGCAGAGAGGCAGGTAGACGGGCAGACAGACAGGCAGGCAGACAAGTAGACAGACAGGCAGGCAGACAGACAGGCAGGCATGCAGACAGGCAGGCAGGCAGACAGGCATACATACAGACAGGTTCAACTGTTCAGATTTCAAAAATAAATTTTGTTTTATTTATGATTTCTTAATATAGAGGAGAATACCTGAATATGAGATATTCTCGTAGTATGAGATAGCGGGGTTATAGCTAAACTAAAAGGCGCACTCTTTTGATTCTATCACTAACTTGTAGCCCTTAAAGAAAAAGTAATTTCATGGTGACGCCATTTTTTTATTGTGCTTCTAAAGATTATGATCAAACTGTTTGTGAAATCAGTGGTGGTCGAGTTCTTTGAAGGGAATTCTTTAAACCCTATTTATTATGTATTAAATAAATATTTAGCAGTAAAGTCTGCCTGGAGGGTTAGGGATTGAATAACTAAGTAGGAAAATATCGATAGTGTTCAAGTTTTTTAATGTACTGGTTAGGCGTAGTAAATGCGTAGTTGTACGGTGTGGTTCTCATAATATGAGATACCTGTGGTTCTACACACATGTGAAAGTGATCAGCGTCAGCGCAATTGCAAAAGTATTTTTACGTGTATTTAGGTAGGTGAGGGTGAAGCCACGGGATTTTTAAATTCGTACTACGGATGAAAATAGACATTTAAAACTGCGCGGGGGAAACTGTTTACAAATGGGTTTGTGACTACTGCAAAAACTAAATATATCTGAATAACAGTACATTAACACTTTGGAAACATACAATAATGTTTTTCATTAATACAAATTATCATTTCGGCAGCTTATGGTAAACTAAATTCCCTTTAAAATGGCCTATATTACTTTTAAATTCAGTTAATAGAATCCCGGCAATCACACCAAACAGAGTTGGTATCTCATATTAATTTTGTCTCGAGCTTCGAATGGATACTTCGGTCTTATTTAAAATAGATTCAAAGATTTTCCAAAATTCATTGAAAGAATTATCGTAGTTAGTGTTTTCTTGATCAATTGTAGATTCATTTGGAGTTCTTCGAATAATTTATCAAGTTTATTTTGGAATTTAATATGCTCTTGAATTTCGTGTCGTTGTATCCCGGCACGTCGATTAATTCTGTAAGGTCTGTTTTGAGGCATTATATAATTCAATCCGAATAAAGTCAACGATTTTTATTCAATATTAATTCTAAGAACTCAATTATTCATTCAAGTGATATAAAAATTTTCAGGGTATTTGTGTTGAATTTTTATATTGTGTTAATATTTAGACTGTTATTCTATGAGAATTACCAGTAAAATAATTTAACCTTAACTGACTAGTGCCCGCTGGAGCTCAGACCCAGTTATAATTTTCACAAATTTATTTTGGTAGTATTTGCGTAATTCGACTGTTACTCTTGAAAGACTGAATAGTTGAATTGCGTAAATCATAAAATGCTAGTGCCCTCTTGAGCTCAATCCCTGCTATGATTTTTTGCAAAATTATTTTGTTATGAGATTTATTATCTGTCCTAAATGACTTAACAGTTGAATTTTTTAAATCATAAAATTCTAGTGCTCTTTTGAGCTCAATCCCTGCTATGATTTTTAGCAAATTATATATAGTGTATGAATCTCATGTAAGTTGTGTAATTAGTGTTTTCATGTAATTCTCTTTTATTTAAAAAAAAATGTTATTTGGTTTTATTCAGTCCTTGAAGTTTAAATTTTAATTCACTTATTATTGTTACTTATTGTTTTCCAAATTTAATAATTCAGGAAAGAAAAAATGTGTTTATTGATTTTTATTCTGACTTCTCTCTTGCCCTTATTTAAGAATAGAGAAGAAATTCTGACTTCCTTTTTGAATAACCTCTCTTTATGTTTTTCAACTTCACGGTCGATGCAACAAAAATTAGGTATGTGACATCTGGATATTAATAATGAAATATTTAGTTTACGTTACTTACCTAATTATCTTAAACTAATCCTCGTTTTTGCTCGGCATTCATTAAAATAAATTGAGCTAATAATAGTAATTATTTTAATTTAACCGAAGCGGGATACGAGGTAAACAGCGAGAGAGAGAAAAATTATCTTTTAACATAGACTTTATTTATTACTTTTTTACATTTAATCGGATAAGCCAGAAATATCCATTTGCACCAGATAAAGGGGCCAGCTAGTCAGGAAAAGTAAAATATCAAAGAAGTTCAAGAGAAAAACATATGAAGGAATGATGTACTGGGATACTTACCGAATTAATTGGTTGTGGGAAATATTCCAAAACCGATTGAAGTTGAACCAGGGCCGATCAAGGAAATAAGCAATTCAATTTGATTGTGAACCCGTTGGCTGGATACAAGTGATCTCCTCAGGGAAGGTAATAGTTGGACGTATGGTTTGTCGGATGGGACTTCAGAATTAACTCTTGTACATTGATTTTAATCACATTAACCCTTTTCACAACTTTTAGTTATTTTATAGTATCATAAATCACCATGCACATTTTCAAAACTTGACGCGGCGCGAAGTTAATTTTTAATCAGAATTATTATAAGAACACTGACTGTATTAATCTGAAAATTATATAAAAAGGATGAACAGCGAGGGAGAACAGACTTCGTGCAAGACGAAAACGGAGGCAGTAAACAGACTTACAGATAAGAAAACGGACTTTGATGTACGCGATATGACGACAAGAATTAGACTGACTTTCCTTTTTGAAGATGGCGGTTTAAATACCTTTTCGCTACAATGGTAGTTATTTTATGTTCCATTCATGGGTTGATTTCCCTAATTTACTACTTATTTCTAGGCGCGTTCCCTCCAGAGTGTTTTCGTTAATTGTTGGTTAAATAGAGTTTATTTTACAGTTTCCCTAATTTGCTATTATATTTGAAGTGCCATCCCTCCTGAGTACAAATTCCTTATTTGTCTGTTCATTTTGGGGCGCGATCCCTCCTTTATGACTAATAGGCTTGGTCACAATTACGCTGGCGGTACATTGACAATTTCGTGGACATGGAACGCTTTAGAATAGTTGCATTTGGTGGGAAAGAAAGTATTGATTTGTAGCTGAAGTGACAGGATGTCACATATAGATTCAAAATTCATTTGAATGAAGATTCATTTTTTTTGTTAAAAATAAATTTCTTTGCTTAAAATTTTTTTTAAATGTAGCTATTCCATTTTTGCTAGAAAATTCATTTTTTTTTAGTTGAAAGTTCCCTTTTTCTTAGTTGATAATTAATTATATCAACTAAAAATGTCATTTTTCCATTTTGTGTTCTAAATTGATCTTTTTGAGTAAGTTTTTGTTTTTAGAATAATTATTCAAATTTAAATAATGGAATCAAAATATTGAAAAATGGCCAATTTTCACCTGTTGCAAAAATACAACTTTTGCAAGATATTTTCCAAATGTTACTTTTGCTCATGTCAAAAACAAATTTTAAATCTGCTTTATCTGGCTTTGATTAAATAATAAACTTTTACATTAGTAAGTCTAAAATTTGTATCAGTTTTATTATGCTCATAAATGTGACATTTCTTGTCACTGCCCTTCAACTGAAATTAAAGTCTTAACTTATAGAAAGTTATCTTTAGGGTTTTGGGGTCGCTGATTACGATTCTGATGTTAAAATTGCAAAACTCAAAATGGTGGATCCAATATAGCGACTATTGAAAGGCAGAATCGCAGAATTTGCGTTTTTTTTTTAATTGCACAAAATATAGGGATTTTTCACGTTAAAGAAATTGTGGATTAAATATCGAGACCATTATAGTCTAAATTCGCGTTTTGTTCGTTGTTCGTAAACACTGTCCGCCATATTGCATCCGCGATTATGTTTTGCGTGAAAATGACGGCAAATATGTTATCATCGACTCATGAAACTCCAGTAGACGATTGTCATCGAAATCGAATAAGTTGTTTATGCATGTTTCCCCCATATTGCATCCGCCATTTTTTTTGTGTGGAATCGACATCAAATTCTTGATCGGCAACCCAAAAAACCCCTGAGAGAAAAATTTAAAGTTTGCATTGTGAAAGCTTCTCTTTTTGTTAATTTGATGGCGACTTGGTCGGCTCGGGTGCAGGGAACCTGGCAGGTTTTTAGGATCATAGTCACATTTTACGCAGTCTGCTATAAAACTGATTAGAGGGTTTCGAAAGAGCTTATATTGATTAACGAATACTAAGAAGGTAAAGCCCATGTGCGCTCTGTAGTAGGAGAGATGAGCGAAAGCAGCTTGAGGTGGGCTGTCAGGGCGGTTGCGTCTAACGGAGGGTTAATTATGTGTGTGAATTTGGCAACATTCTTTCATTTGAGTTTTTCAAATTACCCAATCCGCATAAAGGAAAAGCGACAACAATGCTTTCGAGATTTTCATGAGACATCTATTATTGAGAGAAGCATTTGTCCATACTATATAAAGTTAATTTCAAAACTTTTGACCTTAGGATTTGGAAGGATTTTCCTTATATTCTGCGGAATTGTGTAAGGTATCAAAAGATTTCCAGTAATTTGGAAGGATTACAAAAAATATCCAGCAATTTTGTAGAATTTTGAATAAATGTTTAATAAAATATACAGGTTAGAAAAAAATGTCAAAGAATTTAATGGGAATTCTGAGATTTTAAAAACATTAAGAGGATTCAGGATATTTTGAGAAGTTTTAAAAAATTTCAAGGGAGTGGTACATGTTTCAAAATATTTCGAAAGATTTTAGGGGATTTCTAAGCATTTATAAGGATTCCAAAGAATTTCAAGGGATTTAATGAGATTTAAATTAATTCCAGGACATTTTTAATAATAGTGAATTTGGAGACACCTCGAAATAATTTAATATTTTTCCTAAACTTCCTGAAACCGAGTTTTGCACATATAACGAATAAAAAAGGATATCGCAACGAAGTTTTTATGACCTGAAGTTTTACAAATGTATTTGAAAGAAATGAATATTGACTGAATCAATTTGAAATCAGGCAGGTCTTACAGTTCAACTCGTAGTATGGATTGGTGACGAAATATGTTGTTTTGTAGACGAAACTATGGGGCCCCGCATGTTTTTTCGATTTGAAGAAAACAATTTTTTTGTCAAAGTTATGAGTAATCGAATGTATCAATTTTCAGGAGAACCCCAACTTATTATTTTTTTTCAGCTTCAATGAAATCAATCCCTTTTTGTTCATTTGGAAGTTTTTCAATTTTTCTGGCGGACTTTTAAAGAGAACGATAGAACTCACCAGAATCTGAGGCGAAAGCTTGAATATTTTAATCAGATCTAAGGGCCCCTTCACACGATTGCAGACCAGTGTGGCCAGATCTGACACGCCAACTTTTCTCACACAATGACAGTGTACGTCCGTGTGAAGAAGATAGGAGGCTGTAAGTATGGTTGCGCGCGCAACCAACTTCTCCTCTTCTGAATTCGAAAAGTCGAAGATGCT
>CAKNWU010188587.1:0-12258 GCA_932072015.1 Andricus quercustozae | reverse complement strand
TATTAGAAACCTATAAATTTGATTATGTGCTGACTGGATATATTAATCAAGATCCCTTAGAGGTATTCATACATTTCTTTTCAGTTCTCACAAAAGTATTAGATATTGGTATAGGATATTTCAAGCCTATAATGAATACATTTTAATATTTAACTAAGGCCTGATTCGTTAAATTTTTCTCCAATTTCGTTAATTAACGAAAATAGGAGAAAAGGTCCAATATTTCAAACAAAAAATATATTTTTTTAAACATTGCTTTAAGGAGGTACGATCACGAATGAACTTTTCTTACGGATTTGTTTAAACTTTGACTATAGGTTCTTTGGAATGTTATCTAAACGTTTGCGAAATTTAAAGCATAGGAAAATGTTACATTTCCAACTCTCACTCGTAAACTATTCTTACCGTTTTTTCCAAAAACTAATGTATGTTAGAAGGGCGTTTCATGAAGATTTTTAAAAAATTTCAAAATTTTTGTTCTCTTAGTTTGAGAATGAGAGGTATGCAAAGTTTGAGAATTTTGAATTATTCGAAAAATAAAACAAGCACGTGGTAGCCATCAGACAACACTGTCGGAGCGCCTAGCGGGTCTAGCGCATTCAACGAATGTGACGTTTTCATTTGAAGTCAAAGAGCCCACATGTTAAAGCAGACACCATGAAAAATGCGACGTTGCCGCGTCTACGCTGAGATCTTGAGGATTTAGTGTGTACTCGTCTGTATACACAACTTCTCTATGTGTAGTGCACAATCATAGCCAAAAAATTTCTCTTAGGTCTGACAGGAAATTAATTAATAAGACATTATACCGGAATAATTAACTAATTTTTGTCTTTCTTCGACGTAAATAAGCTACATAGTATCCATTTAAGGGTTAATAAACATTATATCACTCAAACAGTATTATTTTCCGACATAGACTTAGGACTAACTTTTTACAGATAGTATGCGCGACCGTACCTCCTTAAATCAAATTATTATTTGATCCCCTGATTTTGTGTACGACTTGATAGAATCTTAAAAGCTGAGGCTTTTATAAAATTAAGTGAACAATAAGATGTTTTTCCATATTTTCCATCAAAGTGGTCCTTTAATAAAAAAATTTGTTTTCTACAGAAACGAGAGCTGCTCAAATAAGGATTGTCTATAATCAAAATGCTATTGTTAATCGTCGCGACATATAAATTTCAATTATTATTTCTCTGAATGGATAACACTGTTTTTTCTCGTCAGCTTTCTGGATGAAAGGCTGGTAAATGAATTCAATGAATTCCAATGGTCGTCACTTATTCTGGATGGAAGACGCCATTTCATCTCAGATGGCAATTTTTTAAGCGAAAAAATCAGTCTTATGATTCATTTTCGTATCGCTTTTCTCGGTATAACTGCGATCATAGAAGTGCTATTTAATTAATGGAATTTTCTTTCAGGAAAGAGCATTATTGACGTTCTGTATTAGTACATCATTTTGATAACTTTTTTGAAACTCAATATTTATTTTTTCGATCCCTGAGATCGTTTGTGAGATTCTGTATTTTTTTCAACATTTGCATTTTTTTTAATGTAGGGGAGACCACCCTACAGTAGATAATGCGCCTGCAGTAGATAATCATTAATTTAAAATACTAATGTATGTAAAATAAATAATTGAACTTACCTAATAGTTGGGGCAGTACACGTGTTGATATATTAAAATTAAAAATAATTATTTTAGGTATATTTGTGCTTTTAATTAATGACTATCTACTGTAGGCTCATTATCTACTGTAGGGTGGTCTCCCCTACTTTATAATTTATACATATGAATTTGTATTTATAATATAATTTAT
Source organism: Andricus quercustozae (assembly GCA_932072015.1). Lineage (NCBI taxonomy): Eukaryota > Metazoa > Arthropoda > Insecta > Hymenoptera > Cynipidae > Andricus > Andricus quercustozae. The sequence continues at coordinate 10,429 of CAKNWU010188587.1, read as the reverse complement.
AAATGGATGAATGAATTAAATATAATCTCTCATATTTGACGTATTATTACTAATTTTTTAAATCAAGTTTTTAGGCTTTAGATGCAGTATTAGGTGTCTCCAGACTTTTAATTTTCATTTCGTTTTTTGCATTCTGTGTGACTAAAACTTTTAATAATCTCGAGCATGCTCCTCTAAAATTTTAATAATACTATGTGTTTTTCATGTTCATTTAGCGATTCTTCGGGACTATTCGTCTTGCAGGCGGAGCTAATGACCACCCCTGCACTCCCACATTTCTCCAGCTATATAAAATTTTTTTCCGTGTACAGTATTTTAAAGCCTCCAAAACTTGGCAATTGTACGACTTTAGATAATGACCCACAACAGCCATTGATCATACTTGCTAAATTAAAGGAAATTTATAAAAAGAAAGACAAAAATGCTTTTCAATACATTTAAGACAAATTAAAAATTACTGTGGAAAGTGAAGAGACTGATTTCAATAATTGTATCAATGCTGTGGAACACGATTATACCTTGCCAGAAATTACTGACTATTATACTATACCTCAGAATACGTATGCGGTTATATTAGAAAACGTGTCCAATGTCAAGCTTGCTTAAGTGCTTTTATGTCGTGTGGCTACAGAAACTTTGTTTCTCACTTCCGATCCATTACCTCGCAGTTTCGGAAAATTCGTCAATCCTCAGAAAGAGCATCTTCATCCGAACGTCAGGATGTATAACTTTATGATCGTTCTTGAAACACTCTTTCGCAAGCATTGTCAATTTCGCAATGCTTTTGAGCTTATATTAAACGATATCTCTTCTGCTGAAATCATTCTAAAATTTCCGTGCAAAGAACACCCAAAAATTGTAAACGAAATTCTAGCTTTCATAATAGAACATTTTTTCCAAATACGTTCCAGAAAATTTATTAGGCAAACGATGGCCGATTGTAAAAAAGAAAGCGCTACATAGAAAAAAAAGAAGCCAAAATCTGCACGACATAAAGCAGTTGAGTGTAACCATAAACTGTGTACTTAACATTATGAGCTATGTCCTTAACATTTTTTTGTCCTTGACAAAAATCCTTGTATGTATGTACATATTTCTAATTTAGAAAAATATATATTTTTAATTCTTTTAATTATGGACTTTTTTAAAACTTTTTTTTGTATTCCTACTAAAAAGTCTTAAAGAAAAATCAGTATAGGCTTATAATAATATCCCTATCATTTTTTGGCGATTATAGGAAAAATCACCGGAACATAATTATGGAAAAATAGTTATAGAAATTAATAATATTGAAATAATTATTCCAAAAAGTATAAGATACTCATAGCTTGTGGGTTTCATTATACCTACAATCTAAACGAAGCTTGTTTCAAATATGTAAGCATTATGTACTTTTGTAGCGAAAAAATTATAGGAAAATCACAACTAGGCCTATAATGATTATTTGTACAAAAAAGACGACGTTTCATTTGGTTTTTACATTTAATTTTTGTTTGTGCCAGTATTGACAAAAAATTGATTAAACTCGAACTTTTTAATTCCGTATCGTACTTTCATTTTTAACTTTAAATTTATTTTACATTTATATATTTATTTCTGGAATCGATTACACTACAATTTATAAATTATATATATATATATATATATATTTGTTTATAATATATTAAATATATATTTTTTAACCTTATATTTGTTAAACTGATTTTATGTTACAGATACATTTGTTATTAAGAATTTTAGACACTTATTTCAAATTTCTTTTAGAGCACGTGTACTTTTTTATGCATTATTTTTCCATATGTGACGTGCGCCGAAGAAAGGGGGCTTACTCTGAAAAGTGAAATCTTCCCTCTCCACTTACCACACATTCTCACAAGGAAAGAGATAGGTCGTAGACGCGGCTCACGGTCGGGCATAGATGAGACGTGGAGATTTAGTGGTGAGTGGTGGGAGGTGCTTCACGCGATCTCGAGTGAAAGCCTGATTTCTCGGGTACCTAACAACTCAATTATTAGCAATAATAACGCTCGGGATTTTTTTACGATGGTTTCATTAAAAAGAGCAACTCAAAAACTATCGAAAGGTGTAAAAACATCGATTTCAATTTTTTTTAGAGTAAGCCCCCTTTCTTCGGCGCACGTCACATATATTGGAAAGTTTAAACAGATTTTGCTTTAGGAAAAGAGTTGCATTTAAAAAAATAATAATTTTAACCAAATAGTAGAATTTTTAACCAAACGAAACGAACTACGAATCAAAAATATAATTAGTAGAATTTTCAACCAGAAATAGTTGGATTTTCATTGTGGGTTATAATAATTGAGTTCACATTCAGGCGAAAAATTGAGAAGAAGAAGAAGGTGAAGTTTCTTGAAAACAAGGGGAAAAAGAATTCTTTTAAAATAATTGAAGAAGGGAATAGGAAAAGGAGTTGAAGTCTGATATATGAAGTGATTTCCAAACTTATTAGGTTATTATCTGTTGAGGTTTGCAGGTGAGTAAATAATACTGAGGGTAATTAAAATATAAAGAGACTTTTATTCAGACTGCTCTCTGCGGAGAGCTCTGCCCTACTAACTACATATAAGCTCTACTTTAGAGGCGCTCATGCGCATTATGCGAAATGATCAAGAAAGCGATTTATCGATACCGCTGACATTGTTCTCCACCGTGTAGGTAAAGACTGTAAAGCGAATATTTACATAAGTATTAAATTTAAATCTGAATACTGACAGGCTTAGCTTCAGTCATGTTGAAACGAGATAGTATTCTATGAATATATGCTTCATGATGTATCACAGGAGTTCCCTTTTTGTGATTTCTGTCAATTTGCATTCCCACAAATATTTCTGAATTACCAATAGTTATTTTAAAAGAGCTTTAAAGAACTTGGATGACAGCATCAAGAGCTTTTTTGGATTTTGCTCAAATGGACCGTCATCAACATTCAATGCAAGATCAACTTCACAATCATAAAAAGAAACAAAACAAATACATTTATCGACATTTGATCTTATGAAATTAAAGCGTTTTAAAAATGCATCAAATTTTAAATTCCAGCATCTTGATGCTTGCTTCAGTCCATACTAGGACTATTTTAATTTGCACACCATATTTTCTTCGTTTTCACAGATTCCTTCCGGAATTTTTATATACATTTTTTCCCTCAACACACCAGTTAAGAAAGCTGCCTTGACGTCGAACTGTCGGATTTCAAGGTCCTCTTCGGCGACCGTTGTAAGTAAAAGGGTTTCTTGATAAACTCTCCCAGCGTTCTGGGGAAAGCCCTTTGCTACCAGACGCGCTTTGAATCTTTTGACGTCACCTGACGTGGATGGTTTGACCTTGAATGTCCACTTTGAACCGATTGCGTGATGAACAGCCGGAAGTAGAACAATATCCCACGTATCATTCTTCTGGAGTGCTTCCAGCTCTTCTTTGATGGCTTTCTTCCACGATTCTGCATTCTCACCTGTGATTGCTTCTTGATATGATGCCCGTTCGTGATATTCTGCAAAATTTTCTTTATATCTATCTGGTTGTCTAAGCAATCGACGATCACGAAGATTGTGAGGGTTGACATGAGGGTTCTCACGTTCTTGGATTTCTCCGTGTTTGTCATCGGCATTTTTTTCAGCGTTGATTGGGACCACTAGTGGATTTTCTGGGATTTCAAAATATTCTCCTACTCCGTCATCATCCATGCTTTCTGCTGCACGTTGCTCTTCTTTTAGTTTAAGAAACTTTTTAAGATTAGTAAGCTCGAATTTGGTAGTTTCTGAAACTGTGCGAGTGTTTGGATTAAATAGACGATAGTTTGATGATTCTCCATTATACCCCACCAATATCAACGTCTTCGCTTTCAGATGCAACTTTGTTCGATCCACGTTGGGAATGTATGCGAAAACTTTACTGCCAAAAATTCTGACGTGCGATAGATCTGGCTTTTTTTCTGTCCATGTTTCATACAGTGTTGCATTATTTACCTGAGTTGTCGCTGCTCAGTTGAGAAGATAAACTGCAGTATTTACAGCCTCAGCCCAAAGAAAACGAGGCAGATTTTTCGCATTGTTCAGGCACCCTCGAAAATAGTGCGGTTATCTCTTTCACATCTTCCATTTTGTTCAGGAGTATAGGGTGAAGTTAATTCGAGTTGGATTCCTTTCTTTTCTAGGTAGTTCTACACTGCTTTGTTAACATATTCCTTTGCATTGTCAACCCGGAGTTTCTTCATCGAGCGTTTGAACTTGTTCTTGATCAAGCGTTCATACTTCTGAAAGCAATCGAATACGTCAGACTTGTGTCGCATGAGGTAGACGCACCTGAATCCAGAAGTGTTATCCTTGAAAGTCATAAAGAATCTTGCGCATCTAATGGATGTGGTGGACATTGGCCCACAAACATCACTATCGTAAGTTCACCCGGTGATTATTTCTTTTTTGGCTCATGGTTCTTGAATGGAAGGCGATGCATTTATCCTAATTGATAAGAATCGCAAAAGAAGTTTTCAGAGTCGGTAAAATTGATTCCCAAGATTGTCATTCCCATGATTACCGTGTAGGTAAAGACTGTAAAGCGATTATTAACATAAGTATTAAAAATAAATTTGAAATTTTAAGCTCAACATTATCAAATTGTACCGTTGCAGGATAACTTATCTTTCGCAAGTTTTGCAAACTTGGTTCAAATTTATCTTCAGGAACTACCTTTCCGCTTTTCGTAGACATCTCCACACTACTCAAATTCCTGCTTCTGAACTCGTCTACCACTCTACGATCGCCCATCCTAAAAGGAAAAGAGAGAGTAAAGGGAAGGAGTCCTATCTCAATTCTCGATTCTCTTTCTCATTTCTATCTGATCCCTCGGCAGTCGCGACCGCTGGGATAAGTCGAATACATTTTTGATGGATAAAAACATGTTGTAAAATCACCCTTTATTAATAGTTCTACTAAACCTATGTTCGACTGAGAATTAGTTTTATTTTAGAATTGTTGCTGCAAATACTAACATGTAATTCGAGACACCCTCACTAGCATTCATCAGCAGTTGTCCAGTATAACAGTTGTAAAAAAGATGAACAGCTTGAGCCGCAAAATTCGTCGCGAATCGCATGACGAAATCAGGTTCATCAATTCTTGCTACTATCTGTGTAAAAATAGTGTATACAATATTACATCACTATCCATATTATTAATGATTGATAAAGACATACATAATATTTTGAATAACTTACCATCACTCCTTGAAAACACAAAATCATCGCTGAAACACCCATTGTAAAAGTTAAACAAGTCGCGAAACATGATTCGACGTTGTTAACGAACCTGAAGAAAATAATTTAAACAAATTTTATTTCCATAAACCTGAGTGTAGTATTATTGAGTTTGAAAGAGCAGAATAATTATTTTGATACTCTTTTGTTAATTATTTTGAATACGTTATTTGTATAGCTACGAACACAATTATACCACTGTATAACTTCAAGCTAGATATAATTTCACTTTTCATTCCCACATAAAACGTTTCAGTATATGGTTTATCGATATCATTGATTTTTGAAATATGTTTCAGTCGATGTCTGTATATTTAAACTAAAATTAGAATCGAGTTCTAAAATTTAATTAAATTTTTTAAGAGACGAATGCATATAATTATTATTACGCTAAAACTAGGAACAGTCCGTTGATATGTTTGATAAAAATGTACAGCATTATATCAAATGCAGTTATATTGGCAATACAGTAGATTCCTGCGATAGTTGAGTGGCAGAAAATTAACCAATAATGATCCTGCTTATCAATAATAATGTAATTCACATCATATACATAATTCCTTGGTCGAGATTCATTCAATGGCATAATAAAATCCAAACCAATTGGTACTAATGCAACCAGACAATAGAGCAACGTTGATAAACCAAGTAAAACTGAAAATTATGAAAATAAAATCAATATTTTAAGGAAGCAGGCTTAGACACTTATAACCCAAGATTCCTACTATCGACATTTTCTGATATCTCAAAAAATACAGAGTTTCTATTTTCTATACTTAGCACGGACACGAGCCCTCGATTGCTCGTAATGCTGGTAATTATCGATAACAGGAATCTTGGATTAAAATCTGCCTACCTTATTAATTATTTTATTTCTTCAGATTTAAATAAATTGTAAGCCTCGGCAGAATTCACAAAGAAAAAGTGAATTTATCTAGTTTAATTTAATATACAGACTTCAAAGAGTTTGTTTAGTTTTTACAAAAATTAACTTCTTTGAAATTACAATACTTATGATTTGAAATGAATTCGGAATTCAATCTTACAATTTAAATAAATTTTGAAATAAAGTAATAACTTATAGAGAAACATTAAGATAGGTAGAAAGTTTTAGATGCCAATAAACTAGCTATTACAAGAATAAAAAAAAAACGACAATTCTTCCTTCCTCAGACGCTTGTACCAAGATTTTTTCTTCGTCCACAGAATTATTTTTAATTGCTTGAAAATTTTGTTTGACGTTATCTAATAGAATTCTCATCTGAAACAGAAGTTCAGATGTGCTTAATGGGAAAAGTAGAGAGAAAGCATAATATATTAATACAATGTAAGAACCAATGATAATAAAATATTACGTCAAAATAAATACAATGATGAAAATAAAATATTCTAAATTTGCTTTGCTATATTGTGTTCATAAAAAAACTAATTTAAGTATGCTCACATTTGATGTTTGAGTTACAAGAGTTAAGAAACTGATATAGTAAAATACGCCCGTCATACACATAGGAACACGCTCAATTATAGCATCGAAATCGTCGCTGACGTCGTACAAAGCTATAAACTGCAGTATTCAAATTTTTAGCAAAACTTAATAATATATACTTCTTTTATTTTATTTAAAAAATTATAACAATTTCTGTAAATTATTGAATTAAAGATTTTCAAATAATAAAGCAGCCCTCCGGCCCAGGCTGCTGACCAATCTCTCTACTAATCATTCCAGGTGCAAAATCTTCCAGACTTATATCACGCCACAAATACACTCCCCGCTGAAAATTTAGGCACATTGATAGTTTTCAAAAATTTGAAATGAGTGTCATATCTTAATATAGTTTATAAAAAAATATATTATATTGTTTAAAACAAATAAAAATCTGCGTGGATTGATTCCTATTTTAATTGTTTTTTATCATTTTGTAGGAAAATATCTACAAAAAGAGTGCCCGTGGAGAAATTGCCCAATTTGATCCCGATTCCCGACGGGGCCCCGATCGGGTTAGCTCAATGTGGCCCTGATCATGGCTACTGTTGTGGTCCTGGTAGGGGCCACGTCGGGCAACCATGTGTAAATCAGAGTTTATTTATATATAATATAATTAAATTTAAAATTATTCCCTGTCTTAATTAGTAAATATGCAACTCATTTTTAGCTCAGTGACTCATCTAAAGTTAAATTAGTTAAATTTAACTTATCGTATGCAAAGAATATTAATACCGAGAAAAAACTAAAAAAAACTTCGTTTAATTTGAACAAAAAGTCTAAAAATGTATGTTTGGGGACGCATTCAATTAGATAATAAATATCAAATTATAAAGTTAGTATTAATTATTGTAGGTATTTTTTTAATCTGTCTAGAGTTTATACTTATTTAGATTTGAATTTGCCGCGCTAATCTCAAATGTATTCGATTAGTCTTCCATTCGATTATTTGGCAACGATCGGACGGAAGGAAGAAAACTTTGTAAAAGTGACGTTCAGTAAACAGATAAACCGGTAACGTCATGTGGATGAATCGCTTTAAATAATTCTCAATTCACCTCGTTAAAACTCGTTAAAACTAGAATTATCCACTGTAGCTATCTAAGATTTCCGACAGTGAACCTCGAGGAAGCATCGACAATTTGAAGATCATTTATAGTTCCTCTTTGCGTGAAAGTGTTAAATAGATTGAGAATTGGGAACCAGAATTGGGACCAATTGTACAAAAAGATCCCACTCTTCTTTTTAGTATGCTATAAAGGGGTTTTTTGGTCTATGATAGTGAAATAATTTTTTTATTCATTAAAAAAAATATTTAATCATGTATAGCAGAATTTAATAAAATTTTGAATTTTGTTCTGATTCAACACAATGAATCTAAACCTTGTTCGACCATTCCAGTTAGTGAAATTTGTTAAAAGATGCCTAAAGAAAGAAAGAACGGTTGAATGTGTTACGGTGGACTGGAAGTGACTTTTAAATAATAAAAAAATTTCAACAAAAAGATCATTTTCAATACAAAAAGATAAATTTTTAACAAGATTGTTGAATTATCAACCAATAAGTGAAATAGGTTGAATTTTCAAAAAGGAGATTAATTTTCTACCAAAAAGACGACTTTTCAACCAAAGGCTTGAATTTTGTACCAAATAGTTAACTTTTTATCTCATACAATATACATGATAAAGTTCCAACTGAAAATGGAATAGTTAAATTTTCAGATAAAAACTCTGATAAAAAATTAACTTTGAGCAAAAAAAAAAAGAATTTTCAACAAAATTGTTAAATTTGTTACCAAAAAGGTTCAATCTTCAACCTTGCGTTGGAGTTTACGGCAATGAAAAAGGTTCCAGCGTTCTCATGTATCACAGGTAGGGAAATTTAGAATATGCATTAATTTTATTCCGTCAACAATAATGGTTTACCTTTACAATTAATTTATCAAAATTCTTTGCAGGTTTGAGTTCTGAACGATACAAAATATCTAAGGACGATCCACTGCTGCACATCGGCTCAGTCTTCAACAACGCAAAAGATTGGGGTGGACTTTTTTCAAAATATTTATATAAACTAAGTCTGTAAACCTAACGATAATTGTTTGCACATATTCGAATAATAAATTTTAATATTCCTAATTAATTATTTACTTTTTTATTAAATAAATACAATTTTAGCAATATTTTCATAAATAAAAATTAGAAGGGGCCTAGTCGAGGCCAGATTTGGCCTTCCTTATGGACACCCCAGTCTGGCCCTGTACGGATTAGGCGTTTCATTTCGAGTCTGGCACTGACTGGGGTGCCCGATCGGGGCCAGGTTCTGCCAGATCTGGCCCCGACCAGGACCACTCCGAAATTTCTGCACGGGTGTGTTTAGCTAATTTTTTAAATTACCAATATCTCTAAAATGCTCATTTTAGAAGGGAAACTGCACTTTCGTCTAAAATGAGCCGGTGACAGCAAACAAAGACTTTGCCGGCGCCGGCAAGGAAGTTCGTTGCCGCCTGTTTTTTTACTCTGGGTTGTGAAGTTCAGAAAAGCCTCTAGCTAAGTATTTTTATGTTATGTTTACAACATTTTTAAAATCTCGTATACTGATGTATTTCGATGTGCTGATTACGAACTATCGGTACCGGTAAAAAGCATATTTAACCCTTCGATGGCACACATCGCGACGTGTAACATAGCTGGCCGCAAGCGGAAAAGGCTTTCCGCAAAGAGCCAATTCCCTCCCTAGGGATCGCAGGACCTTGTAGCTGGTGGGAGGGCTTACGGGTCTCACTAGACTATAGATCTGGAATAGGTGAACCTGAGGGGCTACACCGCGAGGTGTGACTACTCTGGGGAACTGACGGACACTAGTCGGTCGGTCTTAAACTAAGGAACGATCCTTCCACGAGGTAATGGCAAAGCCTCCTGGAATATCGAGGGCGCGAGTTCTCATGCTCCCAAGCTACGATGTGATCACCGTGTCAAGAGCTGAATGGCACCAGGGTGAACAAATCCTTGAACACCCCGGCCTGCCAGCCTCAGTAGGGGCGGACAGGTGGGGGTCCAAAAGGAGGTGTCTAGACGGAGACTTTGGGACACCAGGTCGAATCCCATAGTATTTAGACCCATCCCCCGCAAGCGGGGCCCTGGGGGTGGGGGGGGGGGGCTTCTTATTTCCCTAGCTTCTTGTGGGGCTCAAATGAATCCAAAAAACACAAAACAAACCATAACCAATGAGGGGTCCGTCTCGGGTCCCTCCTTCAATCCACCGCTAAAAGTGGGAGGCTCCTTAGGGGGCAAACCACCAGAGGCGGTGCGAACTAAAGACAACGGTAGAGACAATCTTGTTGAAACCGTTGAACAGCAGCTAACGGAACTCTCCGTGAGGAGAAGGCGACGTTGCGGCGCACAAAAGAGGAGAGACCGCAATGCGCGTCTCGCAAACAGAAGCCAAGGCACCACACAAGAGGCAATGGCTGCGGAAAGTTCACCCGGAGCCACCCCTCAGGCTAATCCTATTAGCAAGAGGAAGAAGGGCTCTGGAGAAACTCCCCCAAACAGGGAGTTGAAACGGCAAAAGGCTCTGGAAACACAGGGCCTTACTTTCGCGCAGATGGCCAACAACGCCTTGGTGAGGGTTGTCGTTGCATCGGGTTATCCTGAGAACTGTCTAACTCTCGAGGA
>CAKNWU010188578.1:0-10099 GCA_932072015.1 Andricus quercustozae | reverse complement strand
GGTTTAAGAACTTACCAGAGGTGATAGAATCTCCCATTATAGGAACTGAACCTTCAAGGAAATCATTATTACAGACGCCAGTATCCTTAGCCATACATTCTGCCAGTTCAACTTCGGCAGTCAACAGTGAGAAAATAACAGAAATTAGCCGTCAAGAAGGGATGCCTGCTAGAAAGAAGCACATTATGCTCCCACGGCAGCTCAATCGATTAGCATCTGCATTAGAGGAGCATAAAATTGGCCTCTCACCGAGAAATATTCTAAATATATATTTGCCACACATAGATGTTTCCTCTTCCTTTTCAGACCGAGAGGGTCCTAAACGAAATGTAGAGAAAAATGCTAATTTACCGCTGCCTACACCAGATAAAACCGTGATACAACACGAACGGACTGAACCTCTTACATATCGCAGAAACAATAACGATCCACTTAATTTCGGGAGACTGCGAGCCCACTGATCCCATTTTTAAACTTCTATTTGCGAACGAACGCGCTTATCCTCAAGATCTTTCGGAAAATAGGTCCTAAAGGGGTTATTTTTTAAACACACCATTCGCGCAAAACAATGTGTGCTCAATTGTAGTAGAAAGGAATTACTTAAACGAGATTGACTGGAAGGATATAATTTCAGGACTTGAATGCCTCAAAACAGTCCTAGAATGAAATAAACAAATAAAATGTTGAATGGCTGAATCGGGAGATCTGCTAGGTACCTTACCTGTAAACAGGATGTTAGAATTGCTAGCCGACATATTCCGGGGTGGTAATATTACCATTACCCTATGTCATGGAAGACTAGAAGTTCCACCTCAGGGACAAAGGCCTGAAATCACTGCTGAATTCCACAGTAGTCTTTATGGAGGATATAAGGAATCAACAAGACATAAAGATGGATATGCGAGCGATACACCTGGTCGGGTTCGCGGAATGACATTAACGAGTATATCAGACACCAATTGAAGGGTCGGGGAACAAAAGGGCCTGAACCACAAATTTTTTGAAATTGACTTTTACACATTTTTGGACTCCTCAAACAAACGCCGTTTCGAGGGTGTAAACTAAAAAAAAAATTAATATATTTTTTTATTTTTTAAAAATTCATCAAAGTCAGTCAAGGTCCTAACCCAAGGGGTGTCGAGCGAACAAAAGGGCCTAACCCCACACTGCAGCTTATGGAAAAACGATTTTTTCATTCGGTTTGTCTAGGTTTATCGCCACTTTATAGGTATGTGGTGCCATTTAGCGTGACTAGGTTGTGTCAAAGGGTTTTGAGGAACTAATCGCGGTCGATATTATCGATTTTACATCATATGTTGTACGTGTTGATCGATAAGGAGAGAGAAGTAAGTAAACATTGTTTGTCTTTTTGTTTCGAATTTTTTTCAGTGATAGAATTTCGAAAAATTTCAAACGGGCGTTTGTTGAGTAAAGTCTCATGGTCATTTTGTATCTTTGAAATATAATGTTTTCAAAATGCGTATGTTTTTGGGAATTTCCAATAATTTGGTAACTTTTCAATGTACAGCAATTTTTTTAAATCGAGTGATTTCACTAAAATAGTAGCTTCTTCAGTCTGCAGTATTATGTGCGTTTTTCCAACGCTGTAAAAAAGTGGAATCCACCCATGTTTAAGAGTGAAATATTAATCTGAAATGAGTGGATTTTCGCTCATTTAGAGTGACATTTTCACTTAAGCTAGATTTGCAGGATATTCACTCATATTTAGTGAATCTTTCACTGGAAAAAATTTAGAAGGTGCCTTTTCGTTTCACTGCCGTCATTGTTTTGAAAAATATTTTTCTACCCGCGTATAAAAATCGTGTACATTTTTTTTACTTTTACAGCAAAAACCATTTTTTTTGAAGATTCGTTTCCTTTGGTTCAAGTGACACCGAAAGAACTTTCCGCGGAGAAAAAAAACGATTACAAACATTTTTTGTAGTGGAAGATATTCCAAAGTTGAATATTCCAAAGATATAGTCCAATTCGATTATTGTTATTAATATAAAAATAGCATAACAATAAACGATATCAAAATCAATAATAATATAACGAAAATAAAGTATCACTCAATATAATAGATCAGATTAATTGTTTACAACATAACAAATATTATTATTATTATTGTAGTTGCCAGTATTTATTTATAGAATCGCACCGCAGACCAGGCGTAACTAAGCCGAGTGGATGCTTGCTGCTCGGATTATCGATCATATATATCCAATATATTTTTTTCGGTAATCTCGCAAAATGCAAACGTTTTTCTGGCGTCCTGAAAAATTTGGAAAAACGGGGTTAGGCCCTTTTGTTCCCCGACCCTTCAATTTTCATTACCGATACCCCGATCAGTGTGTTTGACAGTGTCCGTCGATACTGTTGAAAACTTGCTACCACTTCCAGCGGTAATAGACACATACTAACCATGGAAGATAATTTCAGTGAGCTTTGCATAACAGTGCCTGTTCCCGACATCAAAAGAAATACAATCGCATACACGGTTGCCACGCACTTATTTGCACAATATGTAGCTCCTCGTTGCATCCGTACGGATCGAGGTGGAAACTTTGTGAGCAAAGTAATCCAAAAACTAAGAAAAATATTTATATTCAAAGGGTACAGATAGTACAGATACCCCACACAAACTAGCGGCTCCTGGAATGCAATCATATCGTACTTACTGATTATATCGAACATTACGCGAAAGACTCCGATGATTTAGATAGGTTGCAACAATTCGCGATGTTCGCATATAATACATCGGTACACGAATCTACCAACTTCACCCCCTTAGAACTAATATATGGAAAAATTGCACGTGTGTACAGTTCTATTCCATCAAATGAAAGTTTATAAACCTGTGAATATTATCTGTGCGATTCAATAAAAAGATTAAACAAAATGCAGAAAATTGCAACGACAAGGAACTCATACGATTGTGAACTTCACCGAAACCCACAATGCAACTCTGGAGGCCTACGGTGGTACAGGAATCACGAAGCACGCGAACAAGCTCTTAGTTACTTACTGTAAGGTAAACCTTCACATGATTACTAAATAGCGTACCCCTGTTTTTTTAGACAAGTAGAAGAACAATTAAAATTTATGCGAGGGTCTTTTGGACAATTGCACTAATTTTGGTCCAATCACCTTGCTCGAACTGTGATGACATCAACGAGTTCTACCGCGACCTTTCGCCGACATATTCCGGACTGTGATTAGAAGATCACAGCCTAGCAACAGTGTAGTGTAAGGTGATCAGTGTTAATGAGGAAATAAATTTCCAAAAAAAGTGAAGAATAAGAATGGGTTATGCTGAGTTTTTTACCTTCTCTACTGTAAGAGAAAAAAACAGACTAAAGCATTGCAAGTGCCAAATACGGAATTATTTTATCCACACTGCATCTGGAGATGATTGATAAGAAAATTTTATCATCATGGAGATTCTCATTCCCTGCCATAATAAGAATTAGAACTATCATTCGTCACCTAACTTCCCCCACCCCATAAAAACTCCTCCTCATAATCAACATGGACGAAATCCACTATTTCGAACCCCATTAACTCTCAATTAACATGTCCGGAATTGAAATTCCTTCTCACGAGGAATGACACCAAGGACCACCTCACTCTCTAACTATACAGATTTATATATACATATTTATATTATTATGCTGCGCCTAGACGTTATTTCAATAATTCATTAAATCCAAAATGTTAATTCTACCGTGCCCCCTTCCTAGACTCGATAATCGTGTTTTTACTCATCTAGCTCATCTTACCCATACCTACTCACTGGATTGTAATAATCTCGAAACAAATTAACATCGTGTAACTTTTCATCAAGATCGTTTCCCAATTATGGTTGCAAAATCGTCCTTAACGTATGGTTTTCTCATCTCGGGATTCAACGAGTCTTGCCATCGAGCAATTTAATTATTTTACCATTTATACAGTTCCTAAAAAGATGTATCGACATAATGAGGATCCACTGCAAATGGCACATATTTTCAACTAAGTTAAGAATAAGATAATGGCAAGCACAAGTCAACAATCTCGGAAACTAGTAGCAACCGGGGACGATTGTTGCAAATTTCGGGGCGGATTTGTTACGGTGGGCCCTGTGAGGGTGCGCAATTCAGAATTGTCATTGCTTACTGTCACAGTACCTATGCATTATGTATATACTATGCAGTGACCGTGGCTGTCGACCTTCCCATGCGAAGCACCTTAGATGTAACCCGTTGAAAACAATAAGACTTGGAGGGCTAAAAGAGCGTTAAACACAGAACACGCTAATTACACAGCACACGAACTCGACAATGGTAACACTCTCTGCCTCTATTCCCGCCTAAAAACTCATACTGGATACTCTCAGCGATCCGCGAGACCCCTAAATGTTTACTAACAATGCTAATTGTTAATAAAAGTTAAAGACTCATAGAGATATAATGAAGAACTTTCGGTTATTTTCCCAAATTTAAAAATTTAAAATCTTCCGATAAGAATCAAAAACCCTATACATGTTGATAATATATAAAAAGTTTTTCTTGCTTTAGAAAATTCACTTATAAATTCATATTACCATCAGATCAAACATCAATGTATATCGAATCGAGCAAATATATGAATAGACTTGAATCCTCTGACTAGTGAATACATGCAAAATGTTATGGTAAGGAAAAAAATGACCCTTAGTAAATAAATAAATAAATAATCAAGTCCTACATAGACAATTTAGTTTAATGCTATTTGAGTTACTTCCTTACTGGATAAAATTATTTATTAGCTAGACGTGTTTAATAAATAAACCGTACCAATGCGAATTAGAAACTTACAAAATTATGAATATAGCTGAAAATAAGGCATCTTATTCGAGGACCTAACAATCGCAATTAGCTGTTGAAATTCTAATTCCAATAATTAATTAAATATCTTAAGTTAGCTGCATAGAAACACATCACGTGCCTTCAGGAGTCTTAGTTGCAAAAATCCTTCCCAAAATCCTGCATAACACGGCCTATGAGGTGAATTCTACCGGTCAACTTAGAGCAGTCCTTCATCACTTTTTCCCGACGTCAGAACTAATTGTTCGGAGAGAAAACAAAATTTAAAGTTCAACTTGCTCGTCGATATTTTATCTCGCGCGGGATACGGTACACGCATTGTCAATCCCTAAAAGTACATTATCAAAAAGACAATATTATTATAAATGAAGAGAATTTTTGCGACGTATACATTTGAAAAATTCAACATTTTGAAAATCTATAAATTTTAAAAACAAAATAGCTGTGTGCAACCATAGTGGAGTGACCGTTCGCGTACTGTCTCGTGTATCCCTCTCGCCCTCTTTTCATTGGTACTGGGAATTAAACATTGAGACGTAAGAAATATTTGCAATTTGTGTAATTTTTTATTTCATGAACATGCCAGCGATGAAAGTTAATAAATTACTAATTCACTTGAAGACCTACAAAATAAGCCCTACACAATTTCAGTACTACAAGGATTAGGACATTTGATGCATCCGAAAAACGATATCAAAATTAAATTTTACTTCGCAACACACTCTTTCGTTTAATTTGCTCGTTCGTAACAAGTTCCATGGTAAAATGTATTCTATAAAGTGTCAAGAAAATGATGACATATCTGCTGACACTTCACCAGCAAAAACTTTTTATGTTTATAAGTAACGGTGGTTCGATGCTTATTCTAAACAAAATTAATATTTTAAACAATGAATTGATTGGTTTTTATAAAACGCATTAAATACTCGTAATTACCAAGATAACCTGCTGCTGCAGTACATTAAGAAAGATAAAAGAAATGGCAAATTATTATATTTATGAAATAATACAGAGGTAATATTCATTTTCAGTATCTACAAGGATGCAATTCTTTAAGAGTGTGGCTCAAGCACTAACGGATTTTAATGAGCTAAATCCCATTGCTCCGTTGCAGCTATTACTTGAGGTAAGATACTTATTTTCATTTATGCCTTTCGATATTGAATTTAATGTCTTGGTTTTTTCGATAAAAAAATGTAGGTGGGCCACTTACAAATCTTCTTCGGTTAATATTTCACAATAAAGTTTTGAGCAAAAATTGTATTTAAAACTTTCGGAAACAATTCATGTAGCACATTTTCCAAACTTTAATTTTTTAGAAACACGACAAATATTTTTTCTTTGTAATGGTGATGTTGGAGCTAAGTAATTAAATTTAATAATTGTATTATCAGTAAATGACAAGATAACAAATCGCTTCAATTTCGCCAAGTTTTTGCGCATCCTCACTCCTCATCCCGAACAGGGATATGTGTAGAGCAGATGGTAACCTCCTTCTCAAGAGAAATTCTGGTACACAGTTGACTTCAAAGGAGTTAGCGGGTCGGGAGAAGGAATGTTCGATATCGTAGAGGGGAGGAAGATGAGGATTCTACGTATACATGTCACTGTCTTTCAGGCGCAGGTCCAGACAGACCTCCGCCGAGATGAGACTCTAAATGTTTCAAGTCATCTTTTCTAATAAGCAATAGTTGCAAAAAAAGTTACTCATAAGCAGATATTCTTAGAAATAAACATTGCCAACTGTCCACGTCGCATCCCGGTAAGGACGAGTTGATTGGAACGCATAGAATGTCCTTCCAAGAAACAGACATTTCAATGCTTTTATATGCGTTCCAATTGCATTTTTGTCCAAAATGCCATTAAATGCACTATATTGTATAAAACTCGTTTTATTTCAATCATTTTGAATGCGCATAAATTTAAAGGCATTAAACTGCCGTCACACAGTGCGGCGAATTAGAAAATTGGGGTTCAAAATGATCCAGAGCTGTATTATTCATTGCTATTACCTCAAAAAGGTGAAAAACTGATAGAGTTAAAATCGATTAACAAATCCTGATAACTTAGATAGAGTTTTTGCAATCCGTTTAATTCTTACAAACAAATTTATGAACAAAATCAATTTTTGCTAGACATTGAAGCCTGGAGGCTCTTTTCATCACATTTTTCCCTGCGAAATCGAGTGAAATCAATGTTTCATTAAAATAAAACACTAAAGGATTATTTTTTTGATTTTTATAAACAAAATTCTTAAACAAATTTAATAAATAAGCGCCTCTTGATATTTAAAATGCATTTTTTCTACGCAATCATTATTTTTGCCTTCAAAAATGAAAATTCCATGACAGAAATGGACAATGAACAATATTTACCATTGTTTTAAGCAATACTGGTTAACAAATGCATTAAGCGGTCACTCTTTGGTAGAAAAAATCCATCTTTTTTTTGCATAATTTTTCTTTTAACCCTAAATTAAAATTCTGATGGAAGGAACTGCCATTTGACAATATTTTTCATTATTATTAACAATTCTGATCAACAAATGCATTTAATAGTCGCTTTCAAATAGGAAAAATGTATTTATTGCTGAAATGTTTGATCGATCATAAAGAATCAAACTCCTTCAAAATATACTGACGTCCAACAACATTTACCATTGTTATAAACGATCTTGATCAATTAATTCTTAAAATAATTATTTCGTGTAGAATAAATATGTTTTTTTGGGTTCAAAAGTTAATGTTACCTTGATATAAGGAACCGAATCGTAAAACGTCTACACTAAAACATATTTTCCAATATTGTAAGCAATGAAGACGAACGAAAACATAAAGCTTACGCAGTCTTGGATGACAAATTCTAGTTTTCAGCAGCGTTGTTCATCCTTGTTTAAATCATCTCCAATCAGCAGATCCTGCACTTGTGCATCCATGGGACGGGGGATAAACTACTCAAGGCTCCTGATTTTTGTTATGTAGTGATGAGTCATGATCAAAAACCTGTGATACAAATCTTCATTGGTTGCAATCCGACAAGAATGGATAACGCTCCTGAAAACCAGCATTTTGCCACCAAAAACAGCGAAGCCTCAATGTTTCCTTTAGCATCATTGCTTATAATATTACAAAAACATGTTGAATGTAGACGTTTTACGATTCGGTTCCTTATTTCAAGATTGTTTATAACAATGGGAAATGTTGTTATATGTCAGTATATTTCGTAAGAGTTTCATTTTTTATGATCTAATCAACATTCCTGCAAAATAGAGATTTTTCCTATTTGAAAGCCACTATTCAATGCATTTGTTGATCAGAATTGTTAATAACAATGAAAAATATTGTCAAATGTCAGTTCCTTACATCAGAATTTTAATTTAGGAATAAAAGAAAAAATATGCAAAAAAATGGATTTTTTCTAACAAAGAGTAACCGTTTAATGCATTTGTTAATCAGTATTGATAATAACAATGGTTATTATTGTTGATTGTCCATTCCTGTAGTGGAATTTTCATTTTTGAAGGAAAAACTAATGACTGCACAGAAAAAATGCATTTTACATATTCAAAAACGCTTACAGTGGGACCTCGTTCGTGTCGCAGACTTGGGACCGGAAACCTCGTTCGTGTCGCAAACGTCATTTCCGGACGTTTCAGGGGCGTACTTGGGTAGCGTGATTTATACCAGGGGGTCCGACTAGGGGGTACATGACTAGATACCACAATACCATTAGGAACAGCACTGGATTGTGGTGCGCGCGCAACTTTTTGACGTAATTTCCGCGACACAAGCGAGGTTTTCAGGGGTCACGTGACCACGACACGAAGGCGACAGCGACACGAACGAGTGCGACACGAACGAGGTCCCACTGTATTTATTAAATTTGTTTATGAAATTTCAATGTACAGCAAAAATCGATTTTGTTCGTTAATTAGGTTATAATAATTGAACAGATTGCAAGAACTTCATTCCAAGTTATCAGGATTTATTAATGGATTGTAACTCTATCAGTTTTTCACCTTTTTGAGGTAATATCGATACATGATACAGAACAGGCAGCTCAATTATGAAAAATTATGGTTTTTTGGAATTTTGCAACTTGAATAACAAACAAAGCCTTTTTGCAAAATTGGCTTCGACAGTCCTCTTTAGAATTTGATTAGCTTTAATTTTAAAAAAGAAAAGATGAATTTGGATAAAAATTGTAGGCTCTGAATCATTTTGAACCCCAATTTTTTAATTAGCTGCATTGTGCGTCATAATGATGCTATCGAAGAAATTTGCATTAATGCAATTTAATTCGGCTCGGTAACCCACCAACTTTAATGCCATGCAATGGCTTTCACGAAACAAAGTACTGATTAGGATCAGTGCCATTTAGTGCTGCTCGAAGTTCTGTCATGGAATGCTACAAAAGAAACTCGTGAGTTTAAAAAAACGATTGATTCATATTTAAAGGACTCTTGGCTGCGACGATGCTAACATGTGTTTTCAGTTTTTAAGGATGTTTGAGTCTTTTCGGATTAAAATTAAATATTAAACTTTGGTTTTGGGAGCTAAAATATATACCAGGATGTAAGTCTCTTGAAAGCCGTAATAGATTGTACATACACATTCCTTGTACAAAACTGAACAAAAAACTACCATGGCAAAATGCTGTAGGATCAATAGTTTTTAAACTATTGAGAGTTGTAAAGAACCAATGGGAGCTTGATATTCCCGCGCGTACATAAGCATGTTGCGCGATCTCTAGAACCTGATGCACTTAAAGTCAGTAATTTTAATATTCGCCAGAGACAAACAATTTCGAAGCATCGTGAAGTTCTCAAAACATATCACCCTGACTTGTTCAGTGATTCCGCCGATTCAAATTCTAGAGTTCGTGCACGATGCTTATGCACATATAGTAACTTATATGGGTATCCACATGGGGTTCTCACATAGAAGTTTATGTGTTAGTACACATGGATTCCTTTCAAAAATCGTATGAGCCAATGGAGACAGAAAATGCGATGGGTCTAGGTGCACTGTTAAAAATGTTTGCAATTTTAATATACATTTAATATAAATATGTATATTAAATCTAAAACCTCGGTATACGATATCGCTTTTAAGAGACTATGAGTATTACATTTCATATACCGCATATTGATAATTTATTAGAAAAGTCAGATATTTGCACTTTACACAAATTAAAAACAATTTTGGCAGTAATTTTCAATTATAAATATAAAAACATAATATATTTCTCAT